>CANSZD010002759.1:212500-316669 GCA_947648045.1 Beta corolliflora | reverse complement strand
ATTCCAAGCACTTATAATCATCTGACGTGAGAGTCGGCCAAGCGGCAAACTTGGAGAAGAAACTATGCACGCCCATCAATACTTGGGGCCTGGCTGATAAAAGCCAAAGCAACATCAATTTTAGAACTGGAAATAGGTGTAGCATATGAGCTTTGACAGCATCAAGAGCAACCTGATCCCCAACTCTCATGATAGCGACCGGATCAACTTCAGGATTGGAGGCAACAACAGTCTCGGGAAACTTCTATAGAAGCCCAAAACATCCTTGCCCAATAAATAGTGGTAGCGAGAAGTATCAATGGGAGTTTATAGCATAACTCTCCTTCATGGGCTTGAAGAAGAAGTGGGAGTTGGAGTCTCCAAGCTCGAGCCATTGAATTCTAGGGGTTTTCACTGTAAGCCCCTTCTTTAATTTTTAAGTAAACAAACCCTACTGCCTCTAGTTGATGCAACATCATATCATCACTTGCGTTAGCTAATCTTGATGGAATGTTATCAAGATTAGTCCTAGCATCAGCAATCCGAGACTCCAAATTAGCAAACTCTTATTTACAAAGATGCTCCAATAGGTTCTTAATCCGCTTAAGCTTATGCCAAACTTGAACTATATATGCTACTTCCTCACACACCCTTACTCAACTGAGAGGAGAGATACTGGAATGAAATAACTTATGTTGGGCCATATAATCAAAGAATTTAAAAGGCCTTCCACCCCTCTAAGAAGAGCTTGTACATTTCAAAACCAATGGAGAGTGATCAGACAAACCAAGATTTAAAATTTCAACTATAGAGCATGAAATTGAAGCAACTATTATTGAGAGTTCATAAGGCATTTATCAATCCTACTAGCTACCCCGGCACTCTCATGCATGACCATTATTAGTTCAAGTAAGCTGGTAACCACAATTCCTGAGCTCATAAGTGAGGTCACTATGCAGAATCAATTTAGAGAAATCTTCATTTTCATAAGAAGACACATCCCTGCCATTTACCTCTATCCTCATAAGAAAGCACATCATTAAAGTCACCAATGATACACCAAGATTGGTGAGTAGTTCTGTCAAGTTGAAGAAGGTCACTCCATAGGCTTCCTATCGTTAACAGTGTGTAAACCATAAACAACTGAAATTTGAATAGATTTTCCTGTCTGCTCATCACCAACCAACTGATGAATGGCTTGAATATTCTTGTAGAGACAATCTGAACAGATACAAAAGAAGGAGCCTAGACAAGCCAAATTCTACCCCAAGGAGAATAAAGATAGTTGTCTTCCCATTTTTAGGTGGAGATAGTGAAAGGAGTTGGTCCCTTTCCCATTAATAGAATGCACAATGATTCCAGGCCCTGATATATCCACTGGTCTACCCCTTTATTCCCATAGAATGTACCAGTATTGACCATAATTCAGTAGGTGCAGTAATAGAGGCTCAAAATGCCTTATCATGTTGTCCTATTTTAGCAACATATTCAATAGCTACTACACTCTCTTGCCCTTTGTTCAGAGCTTGGTTAACTTCCAGCACTATATCTAAATTAACATTTTCATCTAAAGTAGAATTATCATTTGTCTCCTAGGTCTCCAAATCAAGAATAATGGTAGCATTTGCTTCCACAATTTTCTTAGGGACCATTTCTCAGGGACCAAACCTTCTGAGTTGGCTTCTTTTTAATACAAAACTTGACCAACTATCTGGCATTTAGTGCAGGATGGTGGCACCCATTGAATCTGCACTTTTGATCTGTAATACACCCATTGGCATCGCCAACGTGAACCAGCTTAAGAAGCTCCTTAGTAACATCGACTGCCACTATTAATCTTGCAAGAGACACTATAATCTGTCTAGTGGTGAATTCCTCAGCAAATAAAGACACTCCGATCATGGTACCAATTCATCTAATAAATTCAGGACCCCAAGATTAGAGTGGGAGATCGGGAAACCTCACCCAAAGAGGGACAACTCTTAGGATTTCATCATTAAAATTGGGAAATTAGGAGTCTAAGTTTTCACAATAATAGGTCTACTGTTGATAGTATAGGACGAAACGTATAAAATTTCATTGCAGTCATTAATACCATCAAACTTGATCAAGAAATAACCAGCTTCATGAAGATAGACTTTGGGTTTACTCACATGATTCCAATTAAGTACGCTATGAAACGCATAATAGATCCTATAGTAGGAGTTTGGCCAACAACATACATCACAATAGCATTTTCCCCAAATACCAAATAGTTTAGATACATCAGACTTATTTAAATGAGCAAATTGCGTACCATCTTTTACATTTGGACTACAAAACTTAAAAGGCAGGTCCCCTTAGATGTTAATTTTTTTCCAGCATCCATGTTAGACCACGATTTCGCCTGACCTTCAACAACAGCCACCTGTGGGCTCTGGACCACCTATTACTGAGACAACACCTTAGGGACGTGTAATAGCAACTTTAGGAACCTGATGAGTTGCATCGTAGCATTGAGAGTCAGCATACTCCCCGTAGCTTGGTTAGAACCTGGTCTTCAACACGAGCCTCATTCACCTTCTGAGTTATAATGGATTGCCTTTGAGCAATTCATTGTTGAGAAAACGTGTTTTGCAAATATGAATTACCTTCCTGCATTAGGCGTTGATGCAACAATAGCTGGTGAGTGTTGACGTAACAACACCCTCACTTCCAACTAGCGACTGAACCCTTATCGAAGAGCTTTGCTTTGACAATAAATTTTGTGCCTAATGAGTCATTGGTGGATTACTAACCTGGAGTTTCTTCTTACAACCCATAATGATGTTTACTAATGGTAGTTTATGCCCTACTTAAGAAACCACCATCTAAAAGTGTTGGGTTTACTGGCCCAAATTCCATTAAGCCCATAATCTAATTGGGTGCATTGTCATGATTATTATGGTAATTCACAAATTGGTCTTATAATAAAGCTAGAAATGATGTCAGCAAACACATCACAATTAGTGATGCAATGTGGCATAAGTCAGGCCATCATTTTGGAGTAAGCTTCTAAACATTTATAGAGACAATTTGCCGACTTTGGCCTTTGGCTCATGAAACTTCTACATAGAGCAATTTATGTCGGCAATTAGTTCATGAAGATTCTCCAAATATATATCTTGGTTTGATTTTGCCGACTTATTTCAACTATAAATATGGAATTGGGCACCCATAGTAATAGGATCATGATCAAGAGAGGGAGCTCCACAAAATAAGAATCCACCTACACTCCTCCAATGTTATGCTATACACTTTATGAGTGTTCCTCTTATATGATATTTCGTCTTAGAGAGATATTATCTACAATGTGTAGGTTTGTTATGATTGCTCCATTACGGGAGATTCCGACTCTCTAAGATATTATGAGGTTCGGGAGATTTACTATAACACACAATCTCCTAATCCACTATTCTTTGTACTACTCCCCAAATGAGTTTATATTATAATGAGAATTGTATTTAGCACGCATTCACAACCCTAACAAAAAGAAAACGTTAACCCTCACAATTTGCATTTTGTTATCTCCTATGATAAAAATCAAAAATTCTTGGGTGTTGTTACACTAAAATGATGGTGTAACAACCCCTTCACACTTGTGAAATCCTCAACCAAAAAAAACAAAACATCCCTCCTTTTTTCTTTCTGCTCCAGCCACCTTCTCCGGCAACGGTAATGGCGATGCCATCAAAACCAAGCTTGAAGGTCTTCATCATGTGATGCCAAGATGTCAGTCCCTCCATTTCCTTATAATTGTTAAAGTTCGACTTTGACACATGCCATTGTAATTATGTATTTATCAAAATAAAAGTAGGTGTTATTTTGGAAATATATACTAGAAATCGCCCCAACAAGCATACCACTAATATAAATTTTTTCCTACAAATGAAACTCAAACGATGGTAAAAATAGAGAATGTCAATTGTGTCAAACTAAATTTTTTAACTGCAATGAAATGGAGAGCGTATTATTTTCCCCAATATGTGTTTATCGTGTACTTAAGCAAAAATTTCCATATTAAAATCTGCATTGTTTTGTCGATTTTAACATCTAATAGTCATGATATGCTTAGCTTGCATCTCAAGAGATTATTTTACAACTGAACATGGCATAAATAAGGAGCGTTTACTCATTTAGTTGGCAACGTCTTATCCAAGGCCTTGATCTTCTTTATAAATTAGAAAAAAAATCATACTCTACCAAATTAGCAAATTGAATATGTATATAGGCAACACCCTATATATGCTTTTTTGATACTGCTCATGATTACAAGGTTGTCCTAGCCTAGTGTTTTGTATAGTATACTTCCTCCGTTCTTATTCTATCGCAACAATCAGCTTTTCACGCGCTAACCGCGCAACTTTAATTCTTAATATCTTTAATTATTTTTTAGTAAAACATATAAAAATTTGATATTTTGATAGTATATATCGGCACGAATCTAACAAGCACTCCACACGACTATATTTTTCTTTATGTAAAAATCATAATAGAAAGTGAAAGGCGGTGACTTAATAGCCGTAAAAATCCACCGTTGCAATGAAAAAGAATGGAGGAAGTAAAAATAAGTAAGAACCCTTTGTTATGAACTGTACACGTGCTAGTTGCTTCTTGGGATGGGGTCATCCTATTATGAAGAACATTTTTCTGAGCTAAACAAAAATGATGTTCTTCATATAGGGATATCTAATGGGCTACTGTAATTAATTAGTGTCTTGGTTAGTTATTTTTTGATTGATAATAACTTTTTTAATTTAAATTTTGGGCAGATGGAAACAAATGTGGTAAGCAATATCCTGAAAATACTCTGCACCAATTCACAATGGAGTTATGTTATGTTTTGGAAGCTTCGGCAACTAGAGAATTTCAAGTAAGATATACAGAGTAGTTTTTGTAGTGCCCAAATGTCAAATATACTACTTAGATGACAAACATAATCCTATTATACTACATCAGTACTTCCCTCTAGAAATATCCTCTTCAAAATTGCCCATCCGACATGTGAGTGGTGGAAAAATGTTTATCAACAAAACTTTTTTCTTCAAAAATAATTGTTTATCAAATTTAACATATTGTTTCAGGATTTTGACATGTGAAGATTGGTATTGTGACTCCAAAATATCAAAGAGAACCTGCCAAATCATATTAAGCGATTATTCCCCAATGCAAGAGGCTGTAATAAGTTATGGATTTGAAACAAATTCTGGTGATGTACAAGAATTGGAGCATCCTCTTAAATCTGCAGTTGTTGATATGTCAAGTTATCAATATTTATTAGGAGAGGGGTATGATTTTAAGCTTAAATGAATTATTTTGGTTACGACATTGCAACCAATCATTTAAGAAGATGGCTTCTTGCATATATATAATTAGATTTTAAATGACTATATGATCATAACATAAAGAATGAATTGGAAAAAGAAAAACAAAAATTAGAAGAATTATATTTTTATTTACAAAAATATCTTTCCCCATCTTCATCGTCCCATCTAACTGTGAAAGAACAGGATATTAATACGAATTTATAAAAAGGAATACATATTATCACATTAAAAACTTATTTACATTAGTCAGTCTGTTAACATTAATTGAAGAAATGTTATCTTGCTTTTAACTAAGCATAATAATGTAATCATGACACCAAAGACTTTTTGAACTTGATATTAGTTTATTAACTGGATCTTCTACCTATAATTCATGTAATGTAGTCTAATCTTCTTTCACTTAGGATGGTTGGAAGAAGAGTTGTAGCTGAGACAGATTTATGGATTTATTCGGACAACAATGAATCAACGTCTGACCTCATTTATAGTATGGGGGTGAGCTTTGACCACTAATTTTTTAGGTAGAAGATAAAGTTTTTATTTACTTATTTGTATCTTTTTTTCTTTGAGCAGTTGCCAGATGAGTGGATGATATCTAAAGCAGTTGGAATTAAGGTGATTTAGTTTCGTTATGCAATATGCAATACTCTTTTGTTAGAAATGACTAATTTGGTTACCCTATGAAACAATGAGAGTAACCTTTGTTGAGGCCAAAGTATTGAGACTCTCACCAGTCACTGAGTCACCAGGTCAATACCGGTCCACCAATCATCACGGCCACTACCAGTCACCACTCACGACTACCACTGGCCAAGTTTCACCTATAGTTGGTTACTCAATTAAAATTACACGGCTTAGTCCAAAACAAGTGCTTGAAAAACTTGATTTGGACCGGTGGGACAATGATTGGATCAGAATTATACCAATCTAACATTTAATATGACATGTTCTGCATGATTGTTAATAGGGAAATTCCCAATGGTAGGCTCCTATTTTTTAGAATTCCCAATGGTAGATTCAACTTTTTTTTCTTCCCATTGCTAGGCCTCAATTTTCCTAATTTACCCAAATGTATCATTAATTAGGCTTAAACGTTAATTTCATGTTTAGGTCTAGACTTTTAACTAACTAAATTTTTTCCCCTCATCCTAACCTCCGCCTTCCCATTACGGAATGCATTGCCTTGTGACTTGTCACTCACCTTTCTTGTTCCTTTTTTAAAAAAAAAAAATCCATGGCAACTTCATCTTCTTACTCCATCACTGTGTAATTTTTTTCCCTTGGATATGTATTATATATTTCATAAGTCATCATAGAATAGTGAATCTTTCACTTTATTAGTTTAGCACGTGAAGAGTATGCATACTACTAACAGTACACAATATACCAAGATATATCAGAATTCATCATAAAGATTAATATTGACCCACTCTTTGACCTAAATAAATCATGTTCAGTAGGACTTAGGTAAAACTTAACCTAAGTATTAAAATTAAACATGAAATTAACGTTTAAGCCTCATTAATGCTATATTTGGGTAAAATAGGAAAATTGAAGCCTAGCAATGGGAAGAAAAAAAGTTGAATCTACCATTGGGAATTCTCAAGAATAAGAGCCTACCAGCGGGAATTACCCTTGTTAATAATGATCATAAAATTGAATTTACATGCTATGACATTAGCCAAAGTAACAGGAAACCTAACGCACTAATTGATTGATTTCACATGACTTTAATTGAACTATTCCAAATCTAATCCAATCCCATCCACATCCTGTTAATTCTGATTGCAAATGCCTATATTCTGATATATGAAAGACCCTTATAAAGAATCCTTTTATATTCTTTTGTGCAGACAACTTTACTAGCACCTGTATTACCATATGGAATTCTACAACTAGGCTCATTTCAAAAGGTAATGATCATTATTGTTGTTGTAGATTATTAATTTTATTGTAATAGGTTTTTATTTGTTCCACCTATGATATATTGCTCCTGTAATCTAAATTCAGGCCCAATTATTTTTGGTTGTGCCAATGTATTGGATAACTTAAAAGTCTACAATTCTTGTTTCTTGAAAGATGAATGCAAGCCGAGTTAATAAAGATTTTTCCACATGTGTTTAGAAATGCTAAAAACTACAATAATAATTTCATATAGCTAATTCATGACTTCATTTTACGAGCAAAAACAACAACAAGAACAAACTGTTAGGGTCAAAAAACAATTTTTTTTGTCTATGTAAACTACATTAAATCGAGAAGTAATAATTGCTAGCATCACTTTTCTTAGTTAGCTTCCTTGTGCATGCAAGATATGAATCTAACTTTATTGTTGTAGAAATCTATACGAAAACTAATGGTCAATGGAGCAAGCTTGTAAAGTTTAACTCGCACATATATAAATATAAATAGAAAATTAAGAGAGGTCGATGTCTCAGCAAGGAAAATGTATGATAAACCTTTTATGTAAACGCCTTTCATACATCGTAAAAGTTGAAGAAAACTACGAAACACAACATAAAATTGATTTCCATTGTATGTAATGTAGATTGATTAAACGTCACGTCTAAATTATATTTCATTGGCAAATTTTGTTAGAAATTGCTTTCTAATTGGGGTTATAATTGTCTTTTCTTTAATGTTTGGAATTTATGCAACTTATTTTCATGCTGACTTGTTAGGTTGCTGAAAGCCAGACAGTAGGTCTTGAAATAAGGGACAGGTTCTTTACTCTTTCAGGCACAACAATTGGCAACTTGTCCATTTACGATGATATTCCTCTTCTTTGCCCTTCATTCGCTATGCTGGAACCAGAAAACAATAAAGATTCATCCGATTGGAACTGTCTACACATAATGGAATATGAGGACAAGAATGTAAATGATGCTACTGAATTCACAGACTATAATTTGTCGACTGCTGATCAACTTGTTACGTTAATAGGTCAAAATTGTCTTGCATTGGAGGAACTTCCTTTCTTTATTGGTGACCATAATATGTTTTATCCATTAAGCCTAGATACCAATGTTGTTTCAAATACATCAGGTGAGTTTGTTTATCCCGAGACACTAGATACCACAGAAATGTGGATGCTTTCTTACCAAGAGGAATATTTTGATGATGGTATAGTTAATGGAGACTCGTGTGATGGTATCAATAATGGTTTCATCCCTGAACATATAACCGAAATCACTCACACTAACATTGATTTTATAAAAGGGTTTGCAAGAGACTGTGATCTACAAGTAAAGAGCTATAGGCAGTACTCACAAGACTCGTGTACGGATTACTTTGGATCATGTGAAATGGATAATTGTGAAAAATTTAACGAAGGTGGTCAGGAAGAGCAATGTTTAACGAATGTGCTTGCTACTTCATATAATAATGATGATATTACTCTATCTTATGGTTATGATACAAGCATATCACCTTCTGTACTAGCGAAAAGCCGTCCTCCGTTTCAAGTGCAACAGTCTGCCTCAAGAAATCTTGATACCTTATATGTCAGGCAATTGAACTCTACATCAAAATACCATAACGCGGATGCTAAAATTCTAGCTTCACCTCTGTCATTGAATAGTTTAGAAAGTACTATTATTAGAGGTGATTCATGGTTAGAATGTACTTATGAGCTATACAATAAGAATACTAAAGTGCCAAAATTCAAGAGGGGAAAGCAAAAACCAAAAAGTAATTTTAGACCGAGGCCAAGAGATAGACAACTCATTCAAGATCGACTCAAGGAGTTGCGCCAATTGGTCCCAGATAGCGCAAAGGTCAGTTTAATTTATTAAATATGTCGGGTTATATTTGATTCGTTATAAATGTTGGTACCATCTTTCTCATCAATTTAAGAAGTGCATTATTTTTCTTTCAGTGCAGTATCGATGAACTGCTGGACCAAACTACAAACCATATATTGTTCTTGAAAAGTATGGTTGAACAGTCTGAAAAAGTGAAGCAATTCAATGTTCATGAGGTACATTTATTTATTTTATCACTCTGACTTTATGTTCATTTCATTTTCAAAGAATCCTATAGGTATTTCGAAATCGTAACAATTTGAGCAGGGCACATACAATGTTACAGTCGCATGTTTTACAGTTACCATGTTTTTAATCAATTGATGAAATGCTGCTTGGTACAAGTGGATTTTATTTGCGAACTGCTGAAGATGGGATGTGGATGCTTTCTTTCAAGCCCGAAACTGAACATGGCACTACAGTTGCAGTGTTGGTGATTTTAGAAAAATATGATTCTTCTCTTGTCCCACAAAAATCCATTTATGAATATGGAAATTTCCAACACTATGAGTCACACATGGTTGAACTTTCATTTTGATGCAGGTAAGTACAAAGAATTCTCACAAAAACATGGCCTCAAAAGCAAGAGATAACATTGACACATGCCCTATAATCGTGAAAGATTTGGATCACCCTTGTCAATTTCTTATAGAGGTATATATCATCATCCTTTACATGACATTTAAGCATCATTTCAAAAAATATGATTAAATAGTAACAAATTTGTATATCAATCTTTACGTGCCAACATAGATAACAGTGAGCATTTCATTTCCCCACATGGTTTGGTATGGAGGAGTTAAATGAAATATATAGAAAGGGACATTGAATCTTACATAAGAATTTGATCCTTCAGATACAATATAAGATAAATAGGGATTAGCCACAATCTAGTCTTAGTGTCAATAGGTTACTGAAAAGCCTCATGTGGAATATCGTTGGTACTTGGTAAACTAAGGGGCCATAAACTAGTCATAACATATCTCCAACTAAGGAGAGCAATGAAATTTTACATGAAGGCATCCAAAGAAGTATGAAGGATGTGTTGTCAACATAAATAAGAAGAGAAGTTGTTTCACCCATATTTTTGTTTATTAGAAAAATAATTTTAAAACTAGGAACAAGTGGTATACCGTATACATATAGGTTTAAGTTCATATGAGAACCACCTTTATGGTGAGAACCGTGAGAACCACTCATTTTTCCTCATTTTACGAAGATTTTGCCCATTTCACAACGTTTTTTGCTCATTTAACATTTTTATGCTCATTTCACGACGTTTTGCTCATTTTACGTTTTACTCATTTTACGTTTTTTCTCATTTAACTTTTTTATGCTCATTTTAGGTTTTTCTCATTTTACATTTTTTCTCATTTCACGTTTTTTCTCATTTAATATTTTCTACTCATTTCATGTGTTTGCTCATGTTTTACTTTTTTTGCTCATTTTATGAAGTTTTTGCTCAATTTAAGTGGTTCTCACCATATATATAAGAGGTAACTCATTAGAACCCAACCTTATGATGTTTATATATATATATATATATATATATATATATATATATATATATATGCAGATAGGCGAAAAACTCAACTTAGAGTAGAGAGGTTGATATCTTAGTGGGTAACACATGTAATCTTAAAATTGGTCACGGACACATCCATAATCCATTAATGAAATCTAACTCATGTGTCAGACGGTAATGGGAGAGAGGGAAAGAGCACCTTTATGAGAATAGTTGTGTTTTTATTTAACATAAGAAAACGTCTGTTAAGATCCACCCCAACCAACTATAATTTTCAGCGCAATAAACAATATTTGTGACGCTAAAGAGTACCATTTTTTATATCTGAGCCCACATAATTAATTTGATTTCATGGTATCATGGGACTAAGCCCCCAAGTACCATTGTGAATAATAGAATTTTAATTTCCTTTCAGGGTAGCACCTGAATTAGAATTGTCCATAATACCACTTAGAAGTAATTTTTAAGGTTGATGGATTTTTTGTTTGTGAATGTTATGTGATCTTTAAGTGGCCATATAGTGGGGATAAAGTGGCTTGTAAGGTCAGAGGTGCATTATTTTTGGTGTATACGTGTAGTTGACAAGGTAGAATTAAGCATTTTGTGGCTTAATTAATGGAAGAGAGAGAGGTTTCAAAGGCGTGAAAACGGCAACATAGACATGCAACATGCACCAAGGTGTGTGGTTTCATTGCTTGTTGCTTTGTCTGGTTCAATAATACTGCTTATTCTAGTGAGTTTTACGGGCCCACTGGACCAGAAGCTTCTCAAGCTCAAGCATTTACTTTTTTAGTTAGAGACCAACGTCTTGGGGCTAACGTGGGATCCGCTCAAGGACCTACCGGTTTAGGTAAGTACCTAATGCGTTCTCCGACTGGAGAAGTGATTTTTATAAGTTTTTCTACTCACCCTCGGATTATTAAGACTATTAAATTGATTATCTTATTTGAATTTGATTGAATCAATAAAATTATTGGGTGTATCCGTATTTATAGAAGCTTTAATTTTCGTTCTTATCCTAATTGTTGGTTTAGTTTATGCCTGGCGAAAAGGAGCATTTATCATTTTATAGAAGTTAGAGGGTCAATGGAATAAATGTGAACAAAGAACATGATGGAACCATGGTTGCGATATGCTACGCCATTGGTTATTGTTGTAGTTATATTGTCATTATTAGTGACTTCTATTCCCACGATTGCTACCCTACTTGTTATGAGTTCGGAGTTTTAATAAAACTCTACAAAGTAGAGTTGTATTTGAAGTATACATTTGAAAATCAAGGGCTCATATTGGTGGGAAGGGAAAAATAAGAGGGTGGATTTTGATGAGAAAAAATAGGGGGTTTTGGAAATATAATATATGAGCCATTGATTTTTGATTCAATGGTTGATATTGCTCAAACTGTACCTTGTAGAGTTTTTTTAGAACTCTAGAGGATCCAAACACAAATACTAGTGCCTGAATTAATCATCGCTAACATGCCTCAATCAATGGCATTGTTGCTGTCCCTCCCCTACAAAACTTCTCTTGCCTTTTTCACCATGGATAAAACTGATAAATTGTCAATTTCTGCTTCGTCCTCTTAACGGTGTCTACTTGCATGCAAAAAGATATAATGAATTATCAAGTAAACTTTTTCATGTTTTCTCTTCATTTCAGTATAATCATAATGATATTGATTGCACAATACCAAAGCCCGTGGGAAACAAATATACATTGTTGTTTTACCCTGTATATATATATATCACACAATCACCAAAGATCTACTGCTGGTGAGGCCTTGCTCTATGTCAAAATCCTATTATGCCACCATAAAATTATAGTCCTTGTATTAAAGATGTGTAAAGTTATTTCATTACTAATATTTAGAATTTTCAATGTGTTCCCTAATATAGTTGACTCCTCGATCAAAATGCTTGCTCGCCGATAATTCGAGCAAAATATATAGTGAACAATGATTACCGGATGCATCAATTAATGAATAATTAGCATGCATCATGTGATATGGTAGGATATATCATCAACTAGAAAAATTCACTTCCCTTCTCAATCCCACTTAGAGGATGATTATCAATGAAAAACAGGTTGTAAATTAAGCTCAAGCCAAAACAATAGTGGGGCACTTTATATACTAGGACACAAATTCCAACAAAACACAACGAATCCCTTAAATAGCAACTTCAACCAGTATGTTTGGATCCTTTAGAGTTCTAAAAAAACTATACAAGGTAAAGTTTGAGCAATATCAACCATTGATTGTAAAATGTATGGTTCAAATACAACTCTACTTTGTAGAGTTTTATTAAAACTCTAAAGGATCCGAACTCCTAGTATTTGGACTAGGAGACGGTTTTCAAAGGACATAAATCAAATTGTGATATATGAGGGCTCTAATTTCATGTTACAATGTAGTCTTTAAACAACATTTTTTCTAATTGACTTATAAATATCTATGAAGCTACAAATTAAAGTATATATAAAAAAGTAATTTCTAACATATTACTACCTCTTTTTAATTGTTACACTTTCACTTTATCCT
Organism: Beta corolliflora; assembly: GCA_947648045.1. Lineage (NCBI taxonomy): Eukaryota > Viridiplantae > Streptophyta > Magnoliopsida > Caryophyllales > Amaranthaceae > Beta > Beta corolliflora. The sequence goes on along the minus strand of CANSZD010002759.1, from coordinate 303,478 downwards.
TATATCGTAATATGTCACATCGACTTTATACACTTTTCTACCTCATATTTTCCACCAACCATTTTATTAATCCACCCAAAAAAACTATTCTACCTTATTCTTTTCTTTCTCATCCAATATCTTAATGGTTCTTTTTACATTTCCATAAATCAAATATGCTTTTGTTGTACTTCTCTCATGCTTTTTTCAGAATTGTCTTGCTTCTCCCCCAAAGTGAAGTGTAACAATTATTTGTAAGCGGATGGAGTAGGTGTGAACAACTATACATGTCCCTGTTGTAGTGATACACTAGTTTTTAAGCCCGGGCTATTATAGTTTTTATTTATTAATATTTTACTTTGAAATGATAACATCAAATATAACTTGGTTTAGTGGTTATGATTGTAGTATATAAAAATTTAAAGTTACAAGATCAAATCTTATACATGAAATTTTCTTATTTTTTTTGTTGTATGTGTATTACATGTTGTAAAGCACCTAAGGAAGAGTGTCACGTGGCGCCGTTCCTTGTCTAAGAACACCTTTTAATATATTTGTATAGATTCTTTTTTCAAAAGAAAAGTTGAGGAAGCTCGATGTGTTGTGGATACCTACTTGTTAGTTATGATATGTTCCACGTGTGTGATTTGATTAAAATTTATTGTATAACATGCTTCAGTTTATTATATTTAATAAGTGTTATCCTTTCTAAAAAATACTATAGTAAAACATATACGGGTTCGTTTATGCGACTCTATATACGTGACTTTAACTTCTTAGTTACGATTTCATAAGACCTCATTGGCCTGACAAAATGTTTTGATGCATCTATGAATAGATGATTTGCATTAATGAAGGAGTCTTCTTTGAGATGGCTGAAGTAATGCACAAATTGAAATTGACAATACTGAAAGGGTACATGGAAATTCGTTGCAAGCAGTGGGCAAGCTTCAATGTTCAAGTAATGCACATTTACAAAGTAGTTGTTTAAAAATCTATCAATTGCTTAGAAATATTTCTTACTTACTCACATTGGCTCCAGGCTTTGAAGGGATTTAACAGACTGGATATATTTTGGCCACTAATGCGAATACTACAACAAAATGGAAACTGGATGACTGACCAGTGGTGTCCACAAAATTACGTGTGTCGACAATCACCTAAATATAGAATTTAAAGGATGTTTAAGAACCTAACTAGCACTTGCATGTTGTTATGTATTTTGTATAGTACTCCGATAAAAATTTATGTAACTCTGAGACAAAAATTTTACAAGGAATCGAGAGTACACTCAAACAATTGATATTCTGACATCTTCATCAATGTTTCCAAACCACAAATGTCGCATTTTGTCAGTCGGGTAGCCTTCAATTGTCACTTGGGTAAGGATTTTCCAATCCATATGGTCAACTATATTAAGATAGTAATATAAAATTAGTTGGTAATGACTGAAAGAAGATCTCTTATCCCATAATTAAGTTCAGCAATGTCAAGTTTACAAACAGATTAAAGTCAAAGGAATTGGATATTTAGCTTAATTTATTTTGTCGAGTGAAGATAATTCAAAAGTACCTTTTCACGTCCATTCTTTGGTGATGTAAACAGTTTCCTTCAAATTCCCATGTAAGAAAGCATTTTCGACATCTAATTGATATATAAACCATTTTCGAGCCATTGCTAAACTAAGAACAATGTGAATAGTTTGTGGTTGAACAACTGGATTGAATATCTCATCACAATCAACACCAACCTCCTGCGACCTACCATCATAAACAAGAAGAGCCTTATGCCTTTCAAGGTCATCATTAGATTTTAATTTATGTCGAAAGAGCCACGTGCAATTTACAACATTCACTCCCATAGGCCTATGAACCAAGTCCCATGTGCCTGTTTGAATTAAAGCAACATATTCATCACGCATTGTGGCATTCCAATTTTGGTCATTTAGGGTCTGCTTTAGGTTTTTAGGGATGGGTAATTTATAAGGAGGTGGACTGGAAGTTTGTGAGAGAAGACCATACTTTGGATTGGGCTTGGTGATGCCACACTGGCTGCGTGCGACTGGGCGGGAAGGTGGGGGTCTCATGGGCCGAATTGGTTCCAGGCCGCGCAGGGGTGGGGGGAGTAATGGGCTGGAGATGCGGGGCCAGGGGAATGAGGAGAAGCACGCATAATGATGGTTGCGTGTAGGCTTGGGGATAGATCATTGCGGGGCTGGGACACGGGGAGAGGATGGGGTTCGCTGCTGACTGGGCCTGAGATAACGTAGAATGGGGAAATTGTTGGTGTTGGGCTAGGCCATATGAGGCGTAAGAGCAGTTTGAGTTATCAGGCGCATAATGGGATGGCATAGAAGAGCGGTTTTGCCATCAATTTTTTGCCAAAAAATTACAATTACCAAGTGTACTGTAACACCCGACCCATACGGAGTTATCGACTTTTAATGTGAAATTTTAAACTCCTAAAAACTGTCTACAAAATCAGAATATTGGAAGCATGGGAGAGGCTTTTGATCACCTTATAACTCCCCTTGTAACCCCTTTGTAACCTCCATTTTAATTCCCAAATTAATTCCCATTATTCTAGCTCTTCTAACCGCCTTTTAGAACCAATTTGTCTTTGGAAATTGATCAGAAAAATCAGTCCAATTTCCCCATTCTATTCGACCATTTGAAGAGACAAAGTTGAGAGGAAAAGTTCATTCTGGTTTTTCCTGCCACACCTTCACGAAAATGACCATCGCCTGAGATCTAACCGTTTGATCGTCCCAAAATTTGGACATCACGTTGAGGACATATGGGCCTTCACTTTGACTGGATAGATTTTGAATCCAACCTTTCTATTGTCGGGAATCTGGGTCGGAACAGAACATCACGTAATGGAATTTTATAATGTTTAAGAAGAAGAATGCAAGCAATTGGAGGTCTTCAAAGGTAACTAATGGCATTCCTAGATCGATCAGGATTAGTAAAGGAATTACAACTGTTTATAATAGTTGGGTTATTTGGGTTTATTATCATGTTAGGTTGGGTAAAATTTACATTATATTGTTAATTTAGTTTCATGAAATATTTTGGGTTTTGTCCTTGAATTTCTTGTGTAATACTTATGTATATTTACTCATTCTTTTTCTCTTTCGTGCAATATGTTATTAGGAATGATGATATTACTTTCTACTTACTATTATATGAGCATAAATGTGATTTTGTTTAGTATCCTTAAGTGAAGCTATTACAAGCATGTTTGTAGTTGTTGTTCTTTGCTTGTAATGTCAATATAGGTGAGGCTATGGTTGCAATGCTTTGTAAAAGTCTCGTTGTTGCGTCGACATGGATGTAGTTCTTGCGGGTATGTCGCCTTGATCTTGTTCTTGTACTGTCTATATGTTGCTGCTGCTGTAGAGAGATATACAACCACGAGTTGGTGGCCATGAGGCTTGGTCCGAAGCCCCTTGCCTGCTGCCGTTGTTGTTGCGCATGTGTTAGTCACTCGTTTTTTATTGTTGTTTATGGTGATGATGATGATCTTGTGTTACTATTTTTTGATGTTTATATTATTTTATTTATTTATGTGGGAGGTTCTGGGTTAGCTATGCTTAGTGGGCTTCATTAGTTTTACGTAGTTCTTTTTTATTTGGGAGTTGTTGTTATTGATTATGCAACCGCCAGCCATGTGAAGTTTGCTTTATGACTCATGAAATTGTATGACTTGGAGTAAGTTTATATCCATTAATGCAATTATGATTTGGTTTCATAAATAAGTTATTGAGTATTTAGCAAGTTTGGTGAATTAATGTTATGGATATATCTCTATGAGTTGGTATACATAACTTGAGTAGTTTAATTATATGTGATTAGTTTCCAGACTGAGGCGATCTGCATGTCGTATGCCGAATATGTGGAGTCCTCAGGCGCAACGAGGGCGTTGCTGTCCTCAAGTGAGGTTGTATGTAATACCCCTCATGATTGATTTAAAAGGATTTAGCAGGCTACTCATTCCAACAAGATGCATCTTTCTTTTGGGGAGCTTATTTCCTTAGTTACTCCACAATTAAGCGTGCTTGGCTGGGAGTAGTCTTAGGATGGGTGACCTCCTGGGAAGTTTCTCAGGGTGTGCATGAGTGAGGACAAAATGCGCCAGAAGAACTTGTGTTGGTTATTGAGGACAATTGTTGGCCCTGGATGCGCATTAGTGACGATATACTCGACTCCGGATGGGTCGAGTGTTACACCAAGTGTATAGTGTCCGTGTGAAGGAAGATATTTTCAACAAAAGTCACATAACAAGAGTTAGGAATTTTGTTTGTGGTAATGTCAAGACAGCGATAGCCACGATGATTAGGGGTGTACCCCAAAAATATACAAGGTGAAGATCGAGGAGAAAGTTTGTGTTTTGTAGTGGAGGAGAGATTAGGATAGCAGAGACAACCAAATATTCGAAGGTGATCATACGATAATATTTTGTGAAATAAGGCCTCAAAGCGGGTTATGTGTTTGAGAGTTTTGGTAGGCAAAATATTGAGGAGATAAGTTGCAGTTTCAAGAGCATAGCCCCAATAGGAAGGTGGAAAGAAGGCATAAAACAATAATATGCTCAACTTTACCATTTTGAGAGGATGTGTGAGGACAAGAGAAGCGAAAAGCCATACAATTATTGATACATAATCGTTTAAAAAGGACGTTATCAAATTAACGACCATGATCGTTTGAAAGGCTTTAATGGGTCGTTCAAATTGAGTTTGGATGTATTTTCTGAAGTCAATGAATGTTTGGTATACTTGGGACTTAAATTTGAGGGGAATGGTCCACACGTAATAAGTAAAGTCATCAATGAGCACCACATAATATTTATGACCCAAACTATTGACAATATGAGATGTCCATAGGTGAGCATGAATAATATAAAAAGCACAGACAATATTTGTATTTGAATCATAAAAAAGGTAGTCTCACATGTTTCCTAATCTGATATGAATTGTAAAAATCACAACTAAAATCTTTAATGTATTCTATACAATTATTCTTTCTAAGAAAATTTAAAGATGAAATAAGGTCCTTCAAAGAAAAGCCATAAGGGTTCAATCCAATTGAAACATAATTATCAGTGGTAAACTTACGAACTGAAATAGGGTTTTTGATTATTTGGGGTGCAAGATAGACATCACGGAGGATAAGGGGTTGGTTAGGAAGGGTAGCATGACCATAAACAGTGCAATGATCGGAATGCAATTACCGTTGCCAACTAAAATATGATTATTAGTGCTTAAATTAACAAAGGCATAAGGGTACCTGGATTATGAGTCATGTGTGCAGTTGCACCTAAGTCTATGGGCCTAAATGGAGCAGTGTGTCTGATCTGTTGGAAGGGTCCGCGTGTGGGGTAAGGAGTAGGGGGTGTGGTCCATGGCTGCTGATGGGAGTCTAACCTTGGAAATGAACCCATGATCGAGACCAGGGAGGCTATTATTGTGTTAGGTCGGCCCAAGTTGAAGACCCTGAGTCTGTTGTTGTTGATTTGAGGTAGAAGAGGATCAGTTACCTTGATTATGTTGACCACGGCCACGGCCGCCCCTATTGCTGCGACCACCTCTGCCATAACCTCTGCCACCACCTCTACTGCTGTGCTGCTGGTGGTTATTTTAGGTTGGCAGTGGGGCATTGAGATGCGCAGATTTCGACTGTGCAATGGAAGATGATGGTGGAGCCATGGTGTTGTTCGACCGGAGAGATTCTTCCAGAATTAGACGGGACTAGGCTATTTAAAACGACAGAAGCCGATCCGATTGCTGAATAAGGGAAGGTATAGTGTCAAAGTCGGTGTTAACAAGCCTCGCAACAAGGCGTAGCTTTTGTTCGGAGATGACTTCATCAACATTACTCAGTTGATCTTTGAGAGATTTCAACTGTTGGTAGTAGAAAGAAATATCAGCAAAATTACTCAAGTGTAACGAATTGAATTGGTTTTCAAGATAAACAGCCCGAGTGTATTTATTATCCTGAAATATGGCTTTAATCCGATCCCATGTTTCGTGAGGAGTAGCACCACGGTAGAGAATGATCTGTAACAAATCCGGAGAGATGGTTCCATATATACAACTTTTTAACTATAGAGTAGTCAAGACGTTGCTAGAGAGCGTCAGAGATATCCGCATGACATTTAGTAGTTGGATTAATGTGATCTAAGATGTCATATGCATGGTAGTGATTTTCGAATAGTTTGACCCAGTTGGAATTGTGGACCCTTTCATGATCTAAAATGAGTGGTTATCATTTTTTATGTTGTTTACAGAGAGAGCCGGATGGTACTCGGTTGTGGTCACAGAGGATGCCACCGCGACATCACCTTCTTTTGTCATGTAGACAAGAAAGTGGAGGGGAAGCTGCTGTTAAAAGAGTGGGTTGTAGGCGGAAGAAAAGGGCGAGATGGGCACAGATCCAAAAGTAGATCAAAGGAAAAATAATAGAGTGAATCTTGATGCTGGGAGATGCTGCCACGAAATAAGGCAGTGAGGAAGCAACTTGAGGTTGCACAATCCCTAAGGAAGCAACTCTAGTATTTTTCTCTAGCTGTGAAACCATGTTAGATAATCTAAGCTTCTCAATGTGGGAGTGATTCCATTGATCAGATATATAATAGTTACAAAATGCTAGTCCTAACTATGTTAGGAATCCGAAATATATAATGATAAATCTATACAAATTATAACCTAAACCTATGAGAAAATATTGTCCTAAATATATTCTCTATCACTTATAAAACCTCATTGTTTTGAGGGAGTCAAGTTTCTTACTCACCACTTTTCCTTTTTTAGAATAGTTTTAGGGTTTTAAGGAGGGTTAGTATCTATATATTAGTTTAGGGAAAAAGTCAGAGAACTCAAAGAGAAATTAAAGCTTTTGAGATTCAAGGGTGATAACTTGTATTGAGAGATTCAACAATTAATCAATGAGCATCTCTTACTCTTTCCCCTCCTTTATTGCTTCATTTTAATTGTTTTCATTAGATTAATTGTTCATGGTTAGTTGAATTATTTGTGATTTTTTGTTTAGTTTAATGTTATGTTAATGCTTCTTATCATGTTATTAGTTGTTAAGTTTTCTAAAGTTCTCATTTTTGTACTTACGGAGTAGTTAGTGAGTTAGGGTTTGGGTCAAAAATCCAACAATCACTAGTGGAAAAAACCTTATCTGTCACTTAGTAACAGATTTGGTTTTTACAAAACCACATCTGAAAATCATTAAAAAAATGGGAGGGAAAGCCGGGCGGGAAAACTCGATCCGGTCCTTTAGTGAACCTGGATCGGATTTTAGAAACCGCTCCGAGTTTTTCTAAAATCCGATCCGGTTCACAAGACCGGATTAGATTTTTCGTACATTTCTCACCTGCTTGCTCCCTTAGAACGGCCCAAAAGGAACGACCCAGCTTCCACATCTCTCGCCCATTTCTCTCATCCCCAAAATCGAGCAAGCCCATTTCCCAAAGACCTATCACCCCGTTTCTCGGTCGCCTCTTTTTCCGCATACAAAGCCCAAAACCCAGCCCCAAACTCTCTCTCACCTCTCCCCTTGAAACTCTCGCACTCCCTCCTCTCTAACCTCTCATTTCCCCCTCTCATCGATGAACACCATCATCGTAATCCGCCGCGACACCTTGACCGTCCGATTCACCCTCGGAATCAACGATCTCGAGACCTACCTCTTTCTCTCTCCTCCTCGACATCTTCATCGTCGCTTGCTTCTCTTCTTCGCATCTTCAACGATATCTTCGCTTCTTCTGGATCACTCTCGTACTCCGTCTCGTCTTCACCTTCTCCATCCGCCAACAATTTCTCCATTGCGAAACCCTAATTTGTTCACTTCTAGTACCAAATCGATGTGATTTCCGATTAATTTACCACGAAATCGAAACCCTAAAGTACTAAAAATTCTTCTAAATCAAACGAACCCTAGATTTTCATGATGATGATGATAAAATTGAAGTAATTTTGAGGTAGTTTCGTCAAAGAATAAATGCGTAGATTTGGTGTTCTACCGAGAGAAAAAAGAGGAGAGAGATTGGGGAAGGTTCTCACTGGTTCTTTAGCTAGTACTACTCGGAGTTCGTTTCCGTCTTCGTCGTTGCCTTATTCTTGTAGAAGATTCAACCAGCATAGATATGTGAGTTGATTTTTGTTGTTTTGTATGGTATTCATGCCCAATCTTTTCTGAGACACTCATAAAGCCCACACACTCTCCTTCTCTCCACTCTCTCTCCTAGGTTTTCCTTCTCTCTCTTTTTCTTCCCTTAAAATCTGCGAATTTACGATTTGCTAATTTTGTTTTTACTTAATTGATTTTTATTATTTTCTACAGTTCGAGCATCAATGGCGCCTCCTGCTAAAGGTATTCCTCCATTAAATTTCCATTTTTGTACTTCTATTTTTCAATCTAATTTGATTTTGTTTTTCTTTTGCTTGATTATTGTTTAATTGGAAGGTTTTTATTGTCATTATAGTATATGGTTGTGTTGAAACTGAAATTATGATACAATCATGTTTAAATGCTCGAAGTGATCTAAAATATGTTTTGATTTTCTAGGGTTTTGAGTATGTGGCTTGATTAGGTTTCGTTTGGTTGGACAGAAACATATTTAATGGATGATGATTTTCCATGAAAAATAATTGACTTAATTGAGTGTGAGGTTGAGTATTGCTAATAAGAATTTTAGTCGCTTAATTCTGGTATTGCAATGTGTAAATTCTATGTAATCTATGTGGTACTTGCTACAGCTATATGCTTAGAGTTAGATGTAGACTGGATCATGCAGGGAATGGTGATGTTGCGCCAATTTGATTTATGTTAATAAGAATGGGATAGTCGGAAGCTGTACAAGTGCCATTGACGTACTTGCTGCTTTGCTCTATTCGAATCATTTTATGGTTGCTCGGAATATAGTTGCTTGTAATTGTTAGGAGTAGGATTTGTTTCTGACGGTGCCAGAAATGTGATATAAGATATTGGTGGTAGAAATGGAGAATTACGAGGTACTAGAGCAGATTGGAAAGGGCGCCTTTGGTTCGGCCCTTCTTATGCGGCACAAACTTCGAAAAGAAGTGAGTTCATCTCTTACCGTCTCGCTTTGAATAACATTTTGAGTTTCTAATGATACCAACATTTAGGCATATTCTTGTGTGGTTTTATTCTGATGTTGATATTCTATTTAGGTATGTTCCTCTTAAGAGCCTCAATTTGTATGCCCTGTCTAGGTAAAAGGTGATCTCATATCTGACTATTCCTATCATCCTTTTAATGCCTAATGCTATATGTTTGTGCTAACAAATTTGTAAATTTTTGTCCAGCTTTACAGATGAATTAGTTTACAATAATATGTCACGTCTTACTCATCTGAGATTCTTAGATCTTTGTGGAGCTCAGTTCAGATTACAATTATTGAAGCTCTAATCTAATAGGTCTTACTCATTTTGATGTCTCTTCTACAAACATGTTTGCCGATATATGATTTAAGTTTCTTATATGTATGTAGAGGTTTTGATGTTATCTTATTGATTATTGAATTAATCATTGTAGGAGAATGGCAAAATCTGAGTTAGCAATGGTCTGTACTGATGAGGATTTGCTCTTCCCGGACTACATTTTTGATGGTTTTGCTGGTAAAGGCACGTTTAGTATAGTGAAGAAAGCAACGGACACAAGGACTGGATGCTTAGTATCGTTAAGAGGATCGGTCTGCAAATACTTCGGGAAACAAAGCGACGAAGATCAAGGTAGTGCTTAATTTAATCTTGTTCATATGGCTTTTGTGTTCATATGATCCTTGTATTTGCTTTCATATATATTGTTTTTCTTTCTGTAACTCTATTTTGTTCAATCAATTTGGACAGGTTCATAACAATGTTGACTCTCTTGGCAATCATTTTGGAGTTTGGTGCTCTAACTTGGTATGTCCAAAAGCTCAATGGGAACCCCCCCCCCCCCCCTGGAAAAAAAAATCCAACCTAGGAAAATTACTTTCTGGCTCTTTTACTCCATATTTAAGGCTAGGGTGTTTGATCATAAAACAGATACTCGAGAATCATGTACTAAGAGCATGCTTATTATTCATGATATGTTTTACGTTAACTCTTTTTTCAATGGCAACTTTCTTATTTGAGTCATTCCCTTCTTTCTCTTCACTTGACACACGAGAATTTTTTTGGTGATTGGGTTAGATGGTATGATCATAAACCAATCTCATGTGATGCTCGAACCAAAAGTAATCCTTGTCAAAATATATAATCGGCAAAATAGGATGTGCACTTATATGATCATAAACCAATCTCTATTGATTATGGTGTCTTGTGATTTGTATTTGCGGTATAGTTTGAGTTACATTCCATTTGTTAGGGCCATGGTCAGCGAGTTATGGTCTCTTGTTTTGACACCGAATTTTAGCTTGATATACTTGCGAACCCGATGAAGCGTGTATCCTTCGTAGAAGGGGCCGAGAGAGAACTCTTGTTTTGCACGGATGGTTTAAGCCTTTAAGGTGTACCAACAACCCTTTCCTAGCAGATTGATTGAGTCCGATGATTCTTGTTATGTACATACAACGCATGTAGAATTTTGTCTGCGAAGGAAAATTGGTGAATATAATCGTCACTTGTATCCTCGAGTTCTCCCGTGTAAGATGCTTTTGTTGCATATCCCTGTTGGCTGTTGGGATTGATTTAGTACCATTAAGGTCTCAAAATTTATGGGATTACATTATCTTGTATGTCATAGTTGTATATGTTAATATTTTTATGTATTTAATTATTTATGCTTCAATTGGGCATAATATGCTTAATAAAATGAGTTTATATATATATTATTGATTTTGTATTGATTAATAATAGAAAAAATGCAAAATTTTTTTTTTTTTTTTTTGGTTTTTGGGGGGGTTATCTGATCCGGTTTTCACCCAAAACCGGATCAGTAAATATTTTGGATTTGCTGCGAGCCCATCTGATGCGGACCAAAACCGGATCAGTAAGCCCGATTTTGACCGCATCGGATGGGCTTTTTTCCACTAGTGAATGATTAAATTAGGCATTTGAGATTAAATTTAGAGATTTAGTGTGATTGAATTATTGCTTGTTTAGCTCTTCTAATCTATGTTGCGTTTTCTTTCATCACTTGAATGTTGTATTAGATTGGAGTAGATTGATTTAGGTTGCCATGAGAGTTTGACCTATTGACTTCTATTATTGACTTGGACTTATTACTTGAACCTTAAGATATGTTAATACTGAATGAGAGTCCTTATGTGATATCTTTGATAATTTCGCTGCCTATGAAAATAGGATGGGAGTTGTGTGTAGCGTCGATAGCTAAATCATATAGTGTTCATGTAGTAGCTCTATGTTTGATATTCCTATGCTTATTTCATAATTAATTAGTGTTTAACCCCATCTCCTAATTTTAGTTATCTTTGATATTTAGCTTAGTTTGGAAGGTGGTAGCTGGTTATTGGTAATTTATGCTTGATTCTGGTCTAGCTTATTGTTTAATCAATATAAATTTGTGTTCCTTAGTCCTTGTGGAAGAATGACCCTTGCTTACCAAGTTAGCATCATACTTAGGTTAGTGGTTTAGTTAGTTTTTATTTGACTTTAGGAGATTAGTAACAACTTATTTTATTTCCTATGTCAACTCTCAATCTCTCTTTTCGACTCCGACGCCAACGCTTAAATCGTCGTCCCCGACAATATACGTGAAAAACATCCTGAGTTAATTATGTAATTGTACACGTCGATTTTATAAATAGAAGTAATGCTATATTGGTCACATTGCACTTCGATGTTTTATGGGTTATTAGGTTTGAGATGAAGGAGAAGAGTTTGGGTTTTATGTTTCAAATGTGAGAGAGAGCTATGTGTTATGACATATGTGAGGAAGAACAAATAATGAATGCAGAAAAGTAATAAACAACACACAGATTAACGTGGTTCACCATCAGTGTGTTGGCTACGTCAACGGACAAAGAGAGATAATAGTTTTATTGCTCTTGAGGAATTTCAGATTACAGATGTGTTTTAGCGCTAATGACGACTTAAAACAAAACTAGGTTAAATTATACATTATAACCCGTTTCGGAAATCGCCCCCGCGTCAAATTAACCACCGCCCGATCGGGTCGGGCGGCCTATATTCCCAAACCCAGAATGCTCTCGGGCCCGATCGGGCGCTAGTCGCCCGGTCGTGATTCGGTGATTACGCCCGATCGGGCGACCCCGCCCGAGCTGATCGGGCGGCCTGCTCCCAAGCCTCAGATTGGACCTTCGACCCCGCCCGGTCGGGTGGCACTGCCCGACTCGACCAGGCGGGCCTGCGACAACACCATTTGACGAACTCAAACCAGATTCAAGGCATTATCTTACAAATCTCCACCTTGACTTGAATCCTCTCACAATGAACAAGATAACCAGATTAACAGATGCATTGAACACAATGCCCAGATCTCCTTGCAACCAGATTTGCCCCGAAAGACAACCAGACCAGATTTGTCCCTTAAGGACACCATATTAGCCCTTAAGGACCCCAGACTTGCCCCAAAGGGCAACTAACAACCACGAACATTAAGTAAGTCCAAACAATGTTGAAACTTACTTTGCAGAACCGGCTTGGTGAACATATCAGCAGGATTATCAGCTGTACCTACCTTCTTCACCTTAACCCTTGTCTCACTCCTCAGAAAATGATATCTCACATCAATGTGCTTAGTCCTCTCATGATGGACTTGATCCTTGGCTAAGCATATTGCACTCGAGCGATCCACAATACACAATAGCACGATCGTGATGTAAACTAAGATCACTAACTAGCCCTTTTAACCATATTCCCTCTTTAGCAGCTTCTGTCAACGCCATGTACTCTGCTTCAGTAGTAGACAAAGTAACTGTAACCTGCAAAGTTGCCTTCCAACTAACAACAGAACCACCAAGAGAAAATACATAACCAGTCATAGACCTTCTACTGTCAACATCTCCAGCATAATCAGAATCAGAATAACTAGTAACTAAACACTGAGTATCATTCCCATAAATGAGACCAACATCAGACGTACCTCTAAGGTAACGAAAAATCCTCTTCACAGCTTGCCAGTGCTCCTTCCCAGGTTGCCCCATGAACCTACTAACAACATTAACAGCATGTGCAAGACCCGATCTAGTGCAGACCATAACATACATCAAACTTCCAACTACACTAGCATATGGGACTCGAGACATATAATCCTTCTCAGCATCGGACGGGGGTGCAAAAACAGCAGATAGATGTATATTTGCAGCACTAGGAGTATCTATAGGTTTAGCTGATGACATGCCAAACCTTGATAGTATCTTCTGAATGTAACCTTTCTGTGACAAGAAAAGCTTTCTCTGATCTCTTTCCCTATAAATCTCCATCCCCAAAATCTTTTTCGCAGCACCCAAATCCTTAAGCTCAAACTCAGCACTGAGAAGACCCTTCAACTTCTGAATATCAGACTTGGACTTTGCAGCTATGAGCATATCATCTACATACAGGACCAGATAAATCATCGATCCATCATCCGACTTGTTGTGATACACACAACAATCATATAGACTCCTGTTGTAGCCCAATTCAATCATATAGCTATCAAACCTTTTGTACCACTTTGCTAGAGACTGTTTTTAGCCCATACAAGGACTTCTTCAATCTCGCAAAACATAGTCTTCTTTTCGGGGAACTTGGAATCCATCTGGTTGAGTCATATAAATCTCCTCTTCTAACTCCCCATGTAGGAAAGCTGTTTTCACATCTAGTTGCTCAAGTTCAAGATACTGATGTGCAACTATCACTAGTAACGCCCTGATGGAAGTGTGTTTGACCACTGGTGAGAAAATCTCATTATAATCAACTCCTTCCCTTTGCGTTAACCCTCTTGCAACAACCCGAGCTTTATACTTAACCCCCTCAGAAGGTGAGGTCTCTTCCTTCTTCTTGAAAAGCCATTTGCATGTGACAATCTTTCTCTCCTTAGGACGTTTGACTAGCTCCCAAGTCTGATTTCTATCCAGAGACTCCATCTCATCTCCCATTGCAGTGAGCCATTGAGCAGACTCACTACCTGAAACAGCTTCTTTATAGGTGGATGGCTCATGAGTGTCCACCTCCACCTCTTCAGCAACTTGCAGTGCATAAGCAACCATATCCTCAAAACCATACCTCCTTGGAGGTCCCACACCAACTCTTCTAGCTCTATCAAGTGTTATGCTAGGTCGATGTGCTTCAGATGAGGCTGATTGATGACTAGAAGATTCAGTAGCACCGTGTTGATCTTCTCCACCTTGGTGCTGTGATTCACTCTCATCATGAGTGATTTGCAGCTCCACATGTTTATCAACATTGCTACTAACAGACACCACAGTAGACTTCACAGTAGTGTTAAGCATAGAATTTTCATCAAATATTACACTTCTACTAAGTATAACTCGACTCTCAGAAGGTGACCAAATTCTATAGCCCTTAACTCCACTCCCAAAACCCACAAATACACCCTTCTTAGCTCTAGGTTCTAATTTACCCTCACTTACATTATAATAAACAGTAGAACCAAAAACTCTCAACAAAGAGTAATCTGCAGGCTTACCAGACCACACCTCATAAGGTGTTTTACAATCAATACATGTGTGAGGTCCACGGTTGATCAAATAGCAAGTTGTACTTACAGCTTCTGCCCAAAATCTTCTAGCTAACCCAGCATTAGAGAGCATGCACCTCGCTCTCTCCAACAGTATCTGATTCATGCGTTCTGCTACCCCAATCTATTGTGGAGTATCCCTGACAGTATGATGGCGAGCAATCGCTTCATTTTTGCAGATTTTATTAAACTCAGACCAACAAAATTCCTGACCATTATCAGTTTGCTGCCTCTTGATCTTCCTTTCAGCTTGATTTTCCACCAAAGCCTTCCACTGCTTGAAATTCTTGAAAGCCTCACTTTTATGCTTCATCATAATTACCCAAGTCATTCTTGAATAATCATCGATCATCGACACAAAATACCTGTGGCCTCCAATAGATTCAACTCGGGAAGGACCCCAACAATCAGAATGGATATAATCAAGTGTGCCCTTTGTTCTATGAACAGCCTTTGGAAACTTATTACGATGACGCTTCCCAAACACACAATGCTCGCAGATCTCTAGATCCTGCACCTTGTGCCCACATAGAAGATCCCTTTTTGACAGAATTTGCATCCCCCTTTCACCCATATGTCCAAGCCTCATATGCCACAGCTTGGTCATATCCTCCTTGTGAATCTCAGATGATACAACGAGCGGAACTCGTCACGAAGTAGAACCTTGAAGAAGATATAAGGTACCATTTTTAATACCGTTCAGAACCAACTTCGAACCTTTGTAGACACTCATAACTCCACCTTCACCTTGAAAACTGAAACCCTTACTGTCAAGAAGACTCAATGACATCAAAGTCTTTGTCATCAGTGGAACATGCCTAACTTCGTTCAAGATGCAGAATGTACCATCATGAATCCTCAACCTGATGGAGCCTATTCCAACTACTTTGCAGGCACCACTGTTGGCCATAGAAACATTGCCCCCATCTATCTGCTCATAAGTCGAAAACCACTCCCTGCATGGACTAATATGATACGATGCCCCAGAGTCAAGAACCCACACATCCCTATAATGTGACTGGTTATTAGCAACTAGGGCCATATCTTCCTCAGAGTTACCATCGGTTTTACGCCGAGCAGACAGGAATCCTCATTCTTTTCCTGCTGCTTCTTTTTCTTAGGACATTCATTTTTCCAATGCCCTTTCTCCTTACAGTAATTACAGACATCATTAGTTTTAGGACCCTTAGAATTCGAATTTTTATAGTTCGATTTCTTTTTACCAAATTTTCCTTGTCCCTTACCCCTAGTAACAACTAATCCCGATGCATGATTTTCTGTACTAGAACCAGATGCCTGATGACGAACCTCTCTAGTATGAAGAGCATATCTTACTTCTTCTAATGACAGACTATCTTTCCCAACAATAAAAGAATCCACAAAATTCTCATACGATAAAGGCAAAGATACTAACAGAATTAAAGTAGCATCCTCGTCATCTACTTTAACATCAATATTACGAAGATCTAGTAAGATAGTATTCAATTTTTCTAGATGGTCCCTCAGAGACGTACCTTCCTGCATACGCAGGCTGAACAGACGTTGCTTCAAGAGCAACTTGTTGGTTAGAGATTTCGTCATGTATAGACTCTCTAACTTCAACCACAGACCGGCGGCGGTTTCCTCCTCCGAGACTTTAGTGATTATGTCGTCAGCAAGACACAACATAATCGTTGAATGTGCATTTTCCTCCAGAACTTCCATCTCAGCGGTGACTGAATCCGTTGACTTCTTTGCCAACGGTGCCCACAACCCTTGTTGCTTCAGTAAAGCCCGCATCTTGATTTGTCATAGACTGAAACTGTTTCTCCCAGTGAATTTATCGATTTTCACAATCATCCCATACATCTTTCTCACTCAGATCGAACACAAAGCTCTGATACCAATTTGTTATAAGAGATGTGAGGAAGAACAAATAATGAATGCAGAAAAGAAATAAACAACACAAAGATTACGTGGTTCACCAACAGTGTGTTGGCTACGTCCACGGGCAGAGAGAGAGAATAGTTTTATTGCTCTTGAGAAATTTCAGGTTACAGATGTGTTTTAGCACTAATGACGACTTAAAACAAAACTAGGTTAAATAATACATTATTAGCCGTTTTGGAAATCGCCCCCGCGTCAAATTAAGCACCGCCCGATCCAGTCGGGCGGCCTATATTCCCAAACCCAAAATGCTCTCGGGCCCGATCGGGCGCTAGTCGCCCGGTCGTGATTCGGTGATCACGCCCGATCGGGCGACCCCGCCCGAGCTGATCGGGTCGCCTGCTCCCAATCCTCAGCTTGGACCTTCGACCCCGCCCGGTCGGGCGGCACTGCCCGACTCGACCGGGCGGGCCTGCAACAACACCATTTGACGAACTCCATTTGCAAATAACCAGATTCAAGGCATTATCTTACACTATGGATAACAGACATGGCGGGCGAGTTTAGGAAAAGTGAGAATTGGAAAGAGACATTCAAATGACACAACTTGATTTCACATGTCTGGATGGGTTGTTACACCATAACTTATTGTGTAACAGTTACAACCAACAATCTATGTTATTTTTAATTTAGTTTTCCTTTTGAGATCTAATTTTTATTCTCCATTTCATGATTCAGTAGTTTCTTTCTTGGGTTTGAGTACCAATGTTTATGCTATGAAAAATTGCCAAGAATAAGCCAACCTTTGGCCGATCTTCCACAATTAAGCCAACCTTTTGAAAATCAAGAAATAAGCCAACCTTACCATCATTTAAGCCAAATTTAGGTTAGTGGTTTTTTTTGCCCATTATCACAGGTTACAACAAGTTAATTACGATTGATTATAATAAATTATAATAGATTATGATTCATTATACATAATTATAATTAAATATGATTATTTAATCAGACCCCCAGCCAGACCACACCCAGCCACCACCGAAACCCAGCCACCACCAGTCCACACCCACCCTAACCCAAACCCCATAACCGAACCACCTCACCAAACCCAACACTCCTCAACCGAACCTAACACCCCCACCACCCAAAACCCACCCACTAACCCAACCACCACCGAACCAACCCCATCGGACCGGCGGACCACACCCGGCCCACCGCCCAAAACCCCCACAATCTTGCCACCACTAACCCAAACCCCATAACCCAACCACCCCACCAAACCCAACACCCCCAACCGAACCCAACACCCCCATCACCCAAAACCCGACCACAAACCCAGCCACCACCGATCTAACCCAACCAGACCACACCCAGCCACTACCCAAAACGCCTACAACCCAGCCACTACCCAAAACGCCTACAACCCGGCCACCACTAACCCAAACCCCATAACCGAACCACCCCACCAAACCTAACACCCCTACAACCGAACCCCACCAAACCCAACACCCCCCAACCGAACCCATCACCACCACAATCGAACCCCACCAAACCCAACACCCCCAACACCCGAACCCCACCAAACCAACACTCCCAACAACCCCAAAACTGAACCCCACCAAAGCCAACACCCCCACAACTGAACACCACCAAACTCAACACCTCCCACTAACCCAAACCCCACAACAGAACCCCACAAACCCAGGGGGGCGTAAAAAAAAAAAAGAGAAATTAAAGGTTTTGAGATTCAAGAGTGATAACTTGTATTGAGAGATTCAACAATTAATCAATGAACATCTCTTACTCTTTCCCCTCCTTTATTGCTTCATTTGAATTGTTTTCATTAGATTAATTGTTCATGCTTAGTTGAATTATTTGTGGTTTTTTATTTTGTTTAATGTTATGTTAATGCTTCTTATCATGTTATTAGTTGTTAATTTTTCTAAAGTTCTCATTTTTGTACTTACGGAGTAGTTAGTGAGTTAGGATTTGGGTCAAAAATCAAATAATGATTAAATTAGGCATTTGAGATTAAATTTAGAGATTTAGTGTGGTTGAATTATTGCTTGTTTAGCTCTTCTAATCTATGTTGCATTTTATTTCATCACTTTAATGTTGTATTAGATTGGAGTAGATTGATTTAGGTTGCCATGAGAGTTTGACCTATTGACTTCTATTATTGACTTGAACTTATTACTTGAACCTTAACATATGTTAAAACTGAATGAGAGTCCTCATTTGATATCTTTGAGAATTTCGCTGCCTATGAAAATAGGATGGGAGTTGTGTGTAGCGTTGATAGCTAAATCATGTAGTGTTCATGCAGTAGCTCTATGTTTGATATTCCTATGCTTATTTCATAATTAATTAGTGTTTAACCCTATCTCTTAATTTTAGTTATCTTTGATATTTAGCTTAGTTTGGAAGGTGGTAGCTGGTTATTGGTCATTTATGCTTGATTCTGGTCTAGCTTATTATTTAATCAATATAAATTTGTGTTCCTTAGTCCTTGTAGAAGAATGACCCTTGCTTACCAAGTTAGCATCATACTTAGGTTAGTGGTTTAGTTAGTTTTTATTTGACTTTAGGAGATTAGTAACGACTTATTTCATTTCCTACGTCAACTCTCAATCTCTCTTTTCGACTCCGACACCAACGCTTAAATCGTCGTCGCCGACAATATACGTGAAAAACATCCTGAGGTAATTATGTAATTGTACACGTCGATTTTATAAATAGAAGTAATGCTCTATTGGTCACATTGCACTTCGATGTTTTATGGGTTATTAGGTTTGAGATGAAGGAGAAGAGTTTGGGTTTTATGTTTCAAATGTGAGAGAGAGCTATGTGTTATAACAGATGTGAGGAAGAACAAATAATGAATGCAGAAAAGTAATAAACAACACACAGATTTACGTGGTTCACCATCAGTGTGTTGGCTACGTCCAGGGGCAGAGAGAGATAATAGTTTTATTGCTCTTGTGGAATTTCAGATTATAGATGTGTTTTAGCACTAATGACGACTTAAAATAAAACTAGGTAAAATTATACATAATAACCCGTTTCGGAAATCGCCCCCGCGTCAAATTAACCACCGCCCGATCGGGTGCTAGTCGCCCGGTCGTGATTCGGTGATCACGCCCGATCAGGCAACCCCGCCCGAGATGATCGGGTGGCCTGCTCCCAAGCATCAGCTTGGACCTTCGACCCCGCCCGGTCGGGCGGCACTGCCCGACTTGACCAGGCGGGCCTGCGATAGCACCATTTGACGAACTCAAACCAGATTCAAGGCATTATCTTACACTATGGATAACAGACATGGCGGGCGAGTTTAGGAAAAGTGAGAATTGGAAAGAGACATTCAAATGAAACAACTTGATTTCACATGTCTGGATGGGTTGTTACACCATAACTTATGGTGTAACAGTTACAACCAATAATCTATGTTATTTTTGATTTAGTTTTCCTTTTGAGATCTAATTTTTATTCTCTATTTTAAGATTCAGTAGTTTCTTTCTAGGGTTTGAGTACCAATGTTTATGCTATGAAAAATTGCCAAGAATAAGCCAACCTTTGGCCGGTCTTCCACAATTAAGCTAACCTTTTGAACATCAAGAAATAAGCCAACCTTACCATCATTTAAACCAAATTTAGGTTAGTGGTTTTTTTACCCATTATCATAGGTTACAACAGGTTAATTACGATTAATTATAATAATTATGATTAATTATGATAAATTATAACAGATTATGATTCATTATAAATAATTATAATTAAATATGATTATTTAATCATACCCCTAACCAGACCACACCCAGCCACCACCGAATCACACCCAGCCACCACCAGTCCACACCCACCTTAACCCAAACCCCATAACCGAACCACCATACCAAACCCAACACTCCTCAACCGAACCTAACACCTCCACCACCCAAAACCCAACCACTAACCTAACCACCACCGAACCAACCCCACGGGCCGGCAGACCACACCCAGCCACCACCCAAAACCCCCACAATCTAGCCACCACTAACCCAAACCCTATAATTGAACCACCCCATTAAACCCAACACCCCCAACCGAACCCAACACCCCCCACCACACAAACCCACCCACAAACCCAGCCACCACCAGAACCAACCCCACCCGACCACACCCAGCCATTACCCAAAACCCCCACAACCCAGCCACCACTAACCCAAACCCCATAACCGAACCACCCCACCAAATCCAACACCCCTACAACCGAACCCCACCAAACCCAACACCCCCCCCAACGGAACCCAACACCACCACAATGGAACCCCACCAAACCCAACATCCCCAACACCCGAACCCCACCAAACCAACACTCCCAACAACCCCAAAACCGAACCCCACCAAACCCAACACCCCCATGGCCCGAACACCACCAAACCCAACACCTCCCACTAACCAAACCCCACAACTGAACCCCACAAACCCAGGGGGTCGTCAAAAAAAAAAAGAGATAAAGGGCAGCGGCAGCGATAGGCGGTAGGCGGCAGCAGTGGTAGGTGGTGCCGTTGAATGCAGAGATTGGAAGGAGTGAAAAAGGTGGAGGAGTGAGAATAGGGGAGGAGAGAGTATAAATGATAAATTGAATTTAAGAAGGAAAAATAAGGAAAAATAATAAGAATATATTAACTTGTAAAACAAGTTACAGGTTATCCAACCTAAATTTGGCTTAAATGATGGTAAGGTTGGCTTATTTCTGGATTTTCAAAAGGTTGGCTTAATTGTGGAAGATCGGCCAAAGGTTGGCTTATTCTTGGCAATTTTTCCTATTTTTGATGGTTTGATTATCCATTGATATCTCTAATTGATTAGGGTTATATTATAAATCTTTGAAATATGATCAATTATTTCATTAAATCATGCTAATGACGGGTCATAGATCGAGAGATATTACTCTTTAGAGGCTTGCCTACAATTAGCGGAGTGAATAGTGAATGCGAGAGCATTATTAGGAAGTCTGACAGTGTTAGTCCTCGAGAGAAACTAACCCATACTTTAGATATCTGATTAATTGAATTGTTGATTGTATTTTGATGGATGGTAAGTATAAACACGGTGAACCATAGCCCTAGATATTTTTGTATTGATTCTCTTTGTTTATATAATGCCACGACTACTAATCAACATTATTAGGCTAATTAATCGATTATTAGCAGCGGAACCAAAATAGGTGCGTTACTGCCGTAATTTCCGATTTGAAAAGCACAAGGCAAACATGAATTCATAAGCTTGAACGTATTATATCTAGAAATCATAATTATCTATTTTAGAATTTTAAGTTGAAACTTATATTAGTTACTGTACTTAGTCTGACATTAACTTAAATTATAACCATAAGTGTTTACGAAAGCTTATATACTAAACTAGTCCTCACTGCTATGTCATCCCATTAGCACCATCAGTACCTAAAACAGAATACAAAACGTCATGAGCCGAGGCTCAATAACATACTACTCTAACATCGTAAATTCATTTCAAATCATTTTATTAGCAAACAGGGAGGAGAGCAATAGTAAAACTATTTCATAAACTAACATTTGATCATAATCATAATCGTAATCATAATCCTTTATCATATTTGTAAGCATAGCTCTTTCATTTGGTAACTTGGCGAGTGCAACGGAAGGCAAAGCCACCGAGGACATATGCCCCCCATCAAAAGGTGGCATATAATGCCATAAATCGTTACAGAAGGTAAAGCCACCGAGGACATGAGTCCCCCATCATAAGGTGGCATGTAATGCCAATAGTAACAGAAGGCAGAGCCACCAAGGATATTGTTCCCCATCAGAAGGTGGCATAATGCCATAATGCGGGTGCCACCGAGGATGGTATCCCCCTTCAAAAGATGGCGTTGCCACCGGAAGGTACGTGCACGACCCAGGATAACAAAATACTGCCAAGAACTGTCTTTCACTTGAATTTATCATGTTTCATAACTTTTAAGTATATTCATAGTCATCATGATATACCATATTCTTTTCATTGCATCCATAACATAACATCATCATACTTTCATAACGTCATCATTTTATAGCATTATTTCGTATCATCACATTTATCACAAAATATTTCATATCCCGCAATCCATATACAAAAGAATAATACTAAAGTAAATATTATCATAAAACATATTTAGAAGGGGAATGCGGGTGTTAGCAGTAGACGTTACCTGAATTCCTACGTAGTGATTTTGATAGGCGGGGGAGGCTTGTAATATTCCTTCCTTTAATCTAATTAAGAATTAAATAACGAGATTCATTACTGTTTAACTAAGACTTGGGCTTTTTTAAAATAAATGTACTTATTCTTAATTGCGTTTTAGGATATATTTAACTTAGTATTTGTTTTTAACTTTCTATTGTGAAGGTTTTAATGATTAGTCAATGCTTATCTTCTTATATTAGTCCAACACAGCTTATGCTATTACTTATGGAGTCTTCCTTTTCATGAGGGTCATACTTAGACGAGAATAATAATTATAGTCTTGACTTATACTCATGTTATGCTTCTTAAACATAAAATTTATATTTAGGTGGCAATAATAACTAATCTTGATTTCTAATTCATGTTTAATGACTTGCAAATATGGTTTTTGATAAGTACATTTCTAATGCACTTTGTGGACTCCTTTTAGCTCATTTTGATCCTCTTTCTCCCCTTTCTTCCCTCTTTCTTCTCCCTTTCCCCTTCTATTTCATTCACTTGATCATTCTTGATCATAGTGATATTTTGCAAGATTTTCAGTCATTTTTGACCGAATTTCTAGTACATTTACTTTCACCCTGTTTTGCCATATTCTTAATATAGGTGGATCTACCTAAGATGGCTATGAGTTGTAGAGTTGGCAAAAGGAAGCAATAAAAATAGAGCACACGTTGAGAAATGGTGTGCTTGCACCATGCCCCATGTCCGCTCGCACAAAGCAGCACATAGTGCCATAAAATCTTGTATGGGGAACTTCAAATGAACATAACTTTCAAATCACAAATCGGATGAAGGTAATTCTAGTTGGAGGTGAATTCTCGTTTCGATAGCTTTCCAACGACTGGTCATAAGCTTGATTTGGATAAAAAACGTAGAAGTTATGCTCGTTTTAAGTTGAACTGTCCGACCATATCAGAAAGAATGGTGCGCCCGCACCTGATTTTGGTGCGCCCGCACCATTTAAATCTGCGAAGAAATCAATGCGTGTTTTAATAACAAGAGTTGATTAGTTTTTGACTCATGCTTTATTTCTAGTTTTTAGAGAATATTATTAGGGTTCATACTAGAGAGATAAACACTTGAGTTTTATTGGGATTTGATATTTATTAATCATACTTCGTGATTCCGATAACATTCAAGGTACTTTTCATTGAATTTAATTTGAAGTTTCAGTTTTTATTGCATTCTTTTCGTGTTTGTTCTTGTTCTTAGTTATTTTTAGATCTTCATTCTCATAATCTCATAATTGTTATTTCTATTAGTTTAATTATCTCTTAATCATGTTTAGCCTTAGATTGGTCATAGATTTTATGTTTAATTGCCTAGAATCCATGATTAGTGAGTAGTTTCTTATCTAGGGTTAGGGTGAAAGTATGAATTAGGATTTTAAATGTTTTGTTGATGTGATTGTGATGTTTTAAAGAAATTCATGCATTGATCTTCGTGTTTTGAGGCCTTAGGATAGATATTGATCACATTTATGCTTGGGTATTTTGAATTCAAATGTTCTTAATCGAATTTTGAACTCTTTTATCATCCCCAAGAATCAACTTAATTTCTAGGCCAAGATATTGGGTAGAAATTAAGGGGATCCTTTATTAGGGGTTTTCCGAATTTATTGGATCTCTTAATCAATTGACTAAAGACCATTCGAGAGAGGATTTAGTCGATTGATTAAGCGATCATTCTCGAGGACCATTCGAGAGAGGACTCGAGTATTTTAGAGGAAAACTATACCTTGCATAATCTTCTCCGTTACTTCACAATCGCATTAACATTCATTGTCCATTCTTATTCATATTAGTAACCTCAACTCTAGTGTCTTCCTATCTGATTCATTAATTCGAGTTATTTGCTAGTTCTTGTTATTAGCTAGACATAGTTGTTACCAAAACTTTTCAAACCCCCAAATACCCTTCAATTAGGTAGTCTAGACTTGATAGACTTTAATTAGTCCCTTTTTCCCTGCGGATCGACCCTTGACTTGCCTTTTCTACAGTCTTAGTAATTACTTGTTAGGATTTATAAATATTGTTTGAAAAGCAGTTTTTGGTGCCTTAACGACACACTAAAAACCTTTTATCAAAATGGCGCCGTTGCCGGGGAAGTTGTGCTATTGATTGAAGTTTTCTTAAGTTTGAAATTGCTTAATTGATTCTTTTTTTTTTACTTTTATTTATTGGTTTATTTTTTTTATCTTGTTTTTATTTTATGTGGTAAGTGTTGTTTATATGAGTCTAGGATTTTGTATATAATTATTTTTTGTCTTTTTTTTTTAAGAGAATTCCAAAAAATGGCAAACTTCTTTTTTTCTCAATATGAGGATGAACCATTTTGGAATTATTATCAGAGATTTGAGAACAGTCTTCTAACTAAGTATAGACTTGAGATTTGGGAGATGTGTGAGGTGATGTATGAGGGTTTGAATATGCATACAAGAGAAATAGTGGAGTCTATGTTTAATGGTGAGTTTCGATCCCAACACTTTGATGAAGCATGGAGTTTCTTTGGGTGGCTGTGTAGAGACACTTATGAGTGGGACCATAGAAGTAATACTTTCTCAAATTTAGAAGATGTCTCTAGCTGTGAACTACATGTTTATTCTGAAATTCTTAATTCACTCAAAGAAAATATGGCATTGTTAAAGAGATTTGATTCTATGATGGACAACATTGTCGAATCTAGCAAAATATCAATCGAAACATTAGGTCGAATTATCAATAGTCAAAATCACTCTTGCATGACTATAACCGATGAATATGATGATTGGGATATGGATGAGAACCCCATAG
This sequence comes from Beta corolliflora, assembly GCA_947648045.1. Taxonomy (NCBI): domain Eukaryota; kingdom Viridiplantae; phylum Streptophyta; class Magnoliopsida; order Caryophyllales; family Amaranthaceae; genus Beta; species Beta corolliflora. The sequence continues at coordinate 277,914 of CANSZD010002759.1, read as the reverse complement.
TAGAGGAATCATTTGTTGAGAAAGCTTACACTATAGAGTCTAATAATGTTGAAGAAGTGGTTGATGAGACTTTTGTTTCTACTCGTCCTCTTCATATTCCTTTTTTAAGGAAACTCGACTTAATTCCTTCTTTCCCCATCTTATTCCCTCTCCTGAAAGTTTCACCATTGGAAGAGCCTTTTGCCTCTATAAACCTTCACAAGACTCAAATGGAAGTCATCGAGGACATGATCGATCTTAAATTTTGCAAGGACCATCAAAAGGAGAACTCGCAGTTTTCTTCTTTTTATTTGAATTTTGATGTTTGTTCTTCATACTTTCCAGGATTCTCTCGGAAATTTCATTATTTTCGACATTCATCTCTTGGTAAGCATATAGACGCATTAAAATTTGTGCATGCTCTTTGTTTATTTCTTACCTATTTGATCCATTGTGAAATGTGTGCTAATGCTTATGACAAATTATTGAGATCTTTGTCAAATTATTTAGTGGTAAAGTCTAGCTAATGATCCTAAAAGAGCACTTTTCGGGAGGTATTATGAGACATTTCTCCTGATCTTATTTGGTTTGGATTTTTGCTTGATTTTGTGCCCTTACTTCCTCCCTTACTTTCTCTTTGCTTGTCAACTCTGAGGACGGAGTTTGTATTAAGATTGGGGGAGTTAGCATGTGTTCTCTCTATCTCAACATTTTCTTCCCCCTCTTTGTAATTAGGTTCATATTAGTGTATTTGCATGTTAGGTTTGCATAAGAAAAAAACTAACAAAAGATTTTCTTTTTCTTTTCTTATTTTGTTGTTTCTTATTTATGGCATTTAGATTAGTTTGGTTGCAAGCATGATTTATAGCTAAGAGTGTTCATAACTTAATTGGAAGACCTTCCCTGTATTCGACTCGATGGTTTTGGAAGATTTGGTGTGACTTTAGGTGATCTTTGAGAACGATAACTTTTGGTAGAGTCTTTTTGAAACTAGGCGAGTTGGTTGATTGGATTGCCTTGTCCCTTGAGCGGTGAACCCTGAAGGAGGGCCAAGAACCTCGTAAGACTCATTTACAATCCTCGTCATTGATCGCCTAACTTGTGACTTACATTTTAGCTCCCCAAGATTGCATAAGACCGAGCCTATAGAAGAATGATTTAGGGCGTTTCTTTTTGCTAGAAATAGGAGCTCAAAAGCCAAAAAGCTTTTATACCGGCATAATTATCCGCTTCTCAATCCATCTGAGCCTTTCTATCCTATTTTTGCTCAACCCTCATAATAAGTCATTGCCAAACTTTCCCCAAAGTGGAGTACATGTCTAGTTTGTGTTGAGATGAGTTGTTTTGATACTAAGTCTTTGGTTAAAAGTAAATTAATGTGCGTGTATAATTGCAAAAGTTGAAGAAAATTGTGAGAAAGGAAAGGCAAAAGAAATGAAAGAAAGAAAGCTCTTATTGTTTTAATTGGATTTCTATTGAAAAGAAAAGAAAGAGAGAGAGAAAATTGTTGAGAAAAATGAAAAATGTATTCAAAAAGTGAAAATCAATGTTCAAAAAGTGAAAATCAAAGTGAGAATCAAAGATGTGAGTGAGATTTCGATTTGAGTTGGTGTTAGGACTAGCTTGGGGGAGTTTTTACCCCCTAGTTTGTACTCCGCTTTACCCTTTTTGCACCACATTCCTAAATTGTTATCCACACCTTTAACCAAGCCCCGTTAGAACCTTAATAAAGATCCTTTTGACTTCTATATTGGACTTGGTCAATTTAGTACTGGCGGGTGAGATTTTGTGCAAGTCATGAGGGTCATCAAAATGTGGAAGAGGCGAGCTATTATGGTTGAGCATCCCTAGGGGGAGTCAAACTCGGGACTTGGAAGTGGAGAGGAGTGAGAAATCACTCTTAGAAAGCCTATTTTTCAAGAACTCGGTTGATCGGTGGATTGGATCTCTTGAGTCACTCTTGTGCTTCCTAGTCATCTTCCCTCTTGTGTTTGGTGGGTCTCCTAAATCTTGGTATGAACTCATTTACCTTGCATGTCATGTTTGTAGCTTTGCATATAGAGCATTTAGGCTAGTGTGTTGCATGGTTTTTCTTTTACATCTTTTTCTCCTCTTTTCTTTCTTCTTTCTCATTCTTGGTTTATTTGAGGACAAGTAAAATGCTAAGCTTGGGGGAGTTTGATAAGTGCATTTCTAATGCACTTTGTGGACTCCTTTTAGCTCATTTTGATCCTCTTTCTCCCCTTTCTTCCCTCTTTCTTCTCCCTTTCCCCTTCTATTTCATTCACTTGATCATTCTTGATCATAGTGATATTTTGCTAGATTTTCAGTCATTTTTGACCGAATTTCTAGTACATTTGCTTTCACCCTGTTTTGCCATATTCTTAATATAGGTGGATCTACCTAAGATGGCTATGAGTTGTAGAGTTGGCAAAAGGAAGCAATGAAAATAGAGCACACGTTGAGAAATGGTGTGCTTGCACCATGCCCCATGTCCGCTCGCACAAAGGAGCACATAGTGCCATAAAATCTTGTATGGGGAACTTCAAATGAACATAACTTTCAAATCACAAATCGGATGAAGTTAATTCTAGTTGGAGGTGAAAGCTCGTTTCGATAGCTTTCCAACGACTGGTCATAAGCTTGATTTGGATAAAAAACGTAGAAGTTATGCTCGTTTTAAGTTGAACTGTCCGACCATATCAGAAAGAATGGTGCGCCCGCACCTGATTTTGGTGCGCCCGCACCATTTAAATCTGCGAAGAAAGCAATGCGTGTTTTAATAACAAGAGTTGATTAGTTTTTGACTCATGCTTTATTTCTAGTTTTTAGAGAATATTATTAGGGTTCATACTAGAGAGATAAACACTTGAGTTTTATTGGGATTTGATATTTATTAATCATACTTCGTGATTCCGATAACATTCAAGGTACTTTTCATTGAATTTAATTTGAAGTTTCAGTTTTTATTGCATTCTTTTCGTGTTTGTTCTTGTTCTTAGTTATTTTTAGATCTTCATTCTCATAATCTCATAATTGTTATTTCTATTAGTTTAATTATCTCTTAATCATGTTTAGCCTTAGATTGGTCATAGATTTTATGTTTAATTGCCTAGAATCCATGATTAGTGAGTAGTTTCTTATCTAGGGTTAGGGTGAAAGTATGAATTAGGATTTTAAATGTTTTGTTGATGTGATTGTGATGTTTTAAAGAAATTCATGCATTGATCTTCGTGTTTTGAGGCCTTAGGATAGATATTGATCACATTTATGCTTGGGTATTTTGAATTCAAATGTTCTTAATCGAATTTTGAACTCTTTTATCATCCCCAAGAATCAACTTAATTTCTAGGCCAAGATATTGGGTAGAAATTAAGGGGATCCTTTATTAGGGGTTTTCCGAATTTATTGGATCTTTTAATCAATTGACTAAAGACCATTCGAGAGAGGATTTAGTCGATTGATTAAGCGATCATTCTCGAGGACCATTCGAGAGAGGACTCGAGTATTTTAGAGGAAAACTATACCTTGCATAATCTTCTCCGTTACTTCACAATCGCATTAACATTCATTGTCCATTCTTATTCATATTAGTAACCTCAACTCTAGTGTCTTCCTATCTGATTCATTAATTCGAGTTATTTGCTAGTTCTTGTTATTAGCTAGACATAGTTGTTACCAAAACTTTTCAAACCCCCAAATACCCTTCAATTAGGTAGTCTAGACTTGATAGACTTTAATTAGTCCCTTTTTCCCTGCGGATCGACCCTTGACTTGCCTTTGCTACATTCTTAGTAATTGCTTGTTAGGATTTATAAATATTATTTAAAAAGCAGTTTTTGGTGCCTTAACGACACACTAAAAACCTCTTATCAGTTTTCATATTCTAATTATTTCATATTCTATATCTTAACTTAAGTGCTTATTTACTAAGTTATCAACCTTTAGTAAAACTTACAACATTATTACTAATTATAATTACTCGTCTGATAATATTATAAACTTGTACATGACTAATAAATTTCATGTTTATTCAATGATTGTACAATTGAACCTTTTATAAAAGTTTAGGATAATGTTGTCACTTTTGATATTGTATAGTTTTGAGTGATATAGTGTGTTTGTTTGTGATATAGTGTATTTCTATGTTAATCTTTGTGATATAGTGTATTTGTTCTAATATAGTGTATTTCTTTGTGATATATTGTGTTTCTGTGTACTATAGTGTTTCTGTGCCTTATAGTGTATTTCTGTGTGATATAGTGTGTTTGTATGTGGTATAGTGTATGTGCTTTATTGTTTCTTTTTGTTAGTGTGGTATAGTGTGATGATATAGTGTGTTTTCGCTCTGATATAGTTGGTGTTATTTTGATATAGTTGATGTTGTTTTGATATAGTGTATTTTTAACCTGTGTACATATTATGGAGTATTACAAATTAATTGTCTTTCTTTTGATTTTTGTAGAAGCTTCATGCTTTGTGGTTGATCTGGAAGAGGATTTAGAAGCTGTCTCCCTTTGTCACATTGATGCTTTTAAGAGTTTGAAGGACTTTTTTGTGGCTGGTAATCCTTCTTATGTTGATCATCCTTCCCAAGATGATCTTGACCATATGTTGTCAAATTCAATCTATCAAAAGTTCTTCGATGAGATAGTATCATTGGCCTATGCTGTGAAGGATTTGCCTGCTGGTTAGGATGAAGTTACTAATCCTTCAACAAGTGCCTTTCCTAGCTTTATTGTGACTCAATTGAATGATATTATCAATAATGTTGTCAATAGTATTTTTTATGATGCAATGGAGTCCATATCTGTGGACAATTCATGGACTGTTTTCCAAGGTGTTCTGTCTAAGGGTCCAACAAAGTCAACTTTAATGTTGGATGATTATGCAGTTGATTTTGCTTTCCCTCATCTTTCAAAGATGATAAACAAGTTCGAAGATGTGATGGAAGATTTACCAATATTTTTAAGGGAGGTTGTTGACTATTGTTCAGTTAATCATCCTCCTTTAGTTGCGAGTAATTTTTAAATGAAATTTGTTTAACATATTATTTTTATTGAAAATATACTTAGAATTTATGTTGTTTGTTGCAGTGAATAGGTTTTTAAGCTGGATGAAGTTTTTTTCTCTATTCCGCGGAGTGAGATATGGACTGTTTGTAGTGAGACTGAAATCTTTGAATCAGTGATTGATAATTGGGCAAGAATGCTGAATATCAATGAACTTTGGCTGTCTTCTACTCCAAAAAATAATACTTTACTTCTTCTTCTCATAGTGTAAGAACTTTTTGTAATATATTTATTTGTTGAATTCTTTATCTTTGCATGTATTATTTTTTTGATAATATGAGTTTTTATGTTGCAGATTGCATTGATGGATGTTTTGGAAGATAGAACTGATCCTAAACGCACTGATGAGTTGATTAAGTGCTTGGGAAGTTTCAACTTGAAGAAATAAATAAAATTCTAAGACTGGATTGTGGTGTTGAAATGGTGAGACAAGTTCTGTTTTTTGAGATTGTGGTTTTGTTTTTGATATAGTGTTTTTTCCTATGATATAGTTGATTTTCCTATGATATAGTTGATTGCCATAATATAGTTGGTTTTGGTATGATATAGTTGGTTATGTCATGATAGTTTATTTTGTGATGATATAGTTGGTTTTGTACTTATATAGTTGATGTTGTAATGATATAATTATTTTTATTCTCATGTAGTGAGTTCATACTTTTCTTTTCATTTTGTAGGTTTTTTCCCAGGTATACTAAGAGGAGCTAATCATTTTATTCTATTTGTACTGGACCTAAAGAAAAATATTGTTTTTTATATTGACAACAAAATTTGGGATGATAAAAGAGTATAAAAAAAAATAGAGACTCTCAGTTTAATCATTGTTGATGGAGTTTCTAGTCTATTTCAATCTTATGAAATCCCACAATCTAAAGGTGATGATATGGGTTTATGGCCAATAACAGAAGTGAAAGGAAGCTGGAAATAAGGTGCATATGGTTTGGACTCTAATGTGTATGTACTTGTCCATATGCTACTTTTTGACGGCTCGGAACAGTTTAAATGCCCATATCTGAATGATGTAAGTTTAATATAATTTTTTTAATTCAGTTTAGTATTTAATTACTTTTTTTATAGTTTCTTACTTATTTAATTTATTTTTAGGAGAGGATTAGGAAAGCAACAAGAGTCTCATTGTGTGGTTGCATGATTTCTTCTGATCTGAATTTGAATAGAAGTGTGCTTGTGGAGAATATGATATCATTCGGATCAAAGATATTAGAGACAGATTGCTTTTATTGAAGAAAATGAAAGAAAGAGGGTGAAGAGAGTAAGAGGATTGAAGATGAATTAAGAGAGAGAATGCGAAAAGAACAAGAGGACAAAGGACAAAAAGGTTGGAGTTGGAAAGAAGAAGAAGACAACAAAGAAAAAAGTAACAATCAAATATAGAAATTAGAATTATAATTGATGTTACCAACAACATAAGTAATCGATTTACTAAGCTGCAGTACTAGTGTGATCTATGTAGGTTTTTGTTGATACGGTAGATTTCTTGTTGATATAGTATAGTTTCTGTTGATATAGTATGGTTTTTGTTGATATAGTGTGATCTATTTAGAATGTTTTGTTTTGCTATGATATTAAATTATGATATAATTTATATAATTGTTTTTTATATAGTTGATTTTGTTATGAATGAGGTTTACTTATTTTTGATATAGTTGGTTTTCGTTATGATATAGTTGATTTTCTCATGATATAGTTGATTTACAAACTGTAGTAGTAGTTGATATATGTAGATTTTGGTTGATATAGTGTACACTAGGCTAAATCATACTAGTTGTTTTGTCATATGAATCTTTTTATATAGTGTATTTCATAACTATATAGTGCATTATATTTTCATATAGTGTACAAGTCTTATTACAAACTGAACTATTAAAAACATTGCATATAGTTCTCTTGGTAAAGAATTTTAGAACAAATGTTCTTTTGGAGTTATGCTTCCAAACTCCTTGTATCTCTTTTTTCCCTTTTTTCGATTCCTTCTTGTATGAATTATAATGTCCTTTTATTCGCTTACTTGTCTTTTCCTTTTGTGACTTTCTATCTGGATCCAAAACTGTTGTTCTTGGTGCTAATTCTTGTGCATTATCTTCTTGACTTTCATTTGCTTGTAATGTTTGCAATTGCTTCTTGTAATGCTTTCTCTTGAGCTTTAGCTTTTTCGCTCTTACTTTTGCTTCTTCAATCTTTATTATTTCTTCAACTTTTGAATTTGTTTTTTTGAAACTTTCTGTATCACCTGCTCCTGGTGGTTCTATTTTGTGGCACTTTAGTATCAAGTCGTAGTACCTTATGCCATGAAAGTTTTTGTTAGTATAAGTAGACAAATATATAGTGTGTTTCTATGTGCTATAGTGTGTTTACAGATCATATAGTGGTTTTCTTTATCATGTAGTGTGTTTTGTATGCTATAGTGTTTACATATCATATGGTGTGTTACGTGTGCTATAGTGTGTTTACATATCATATAGTGTGTTTTCTTTATCATATATAGTATGTGTTCTGTGTGATATATTGTATTATTTTTATTATAGTATATAAACTAAAGTTGCATAAACTTTAATAATTACCTTCTAATCATGTGAAGTCTCCATGGTGTGAAGCTGTTTATTTCTCCTATTTCTCTCTTTTGATTATCAAATTTCTCCCAAACTTCTTTTTTTACAAATCTTGTCTAGCTTGATGATATGTATTTCTCTGGAATTGTTGGACATAATGCAAGTGTAGAAGTCTTACAGCTTGAAAGCACAACCAACTCGATTCTTCAAAATTTACGCATTCACAATCAATTGTCTTCTCAGGAGTAGTTGAAGGAGACTTTTTGAGAAGAACCATCAATGCCATTGAGGGAAAACTCGTATGTCGAATGTTCCTTGTGTACCATGTAATTCAATGGCACTTGTCATTGCATATTTGAATTCCTCCTAGAAATCTCGAAAAAGATCGTATGTGTGTACTGTAAAGAAGCATGTTTTAATAGCGGACTCATGTAGAGATCTGATTTTGGTATTCCCTTTGTACAATTAAAATCATCCCTTTCTTCCTGTCTTCTGCACCTTTTTACTGTTGCTTGGAATATTGAAAAGAAGTCAATCAAGCTAGTGGTTCCGCTTGCCTCAAATCCAACAGCATGATTTGTGCTTTCACTTCTCTGTGAAGATAGTATTCCAGCAGAGAAGAAATCTTTGCTAAATGTTGTACACCATTTCTCTTTCAAACTATACAATCTTTTGAACCAAGCATCATCTTGTAGGTTGTATTTTTTAGTCATTGTGCTCCCAAGTTTGTTCAAATTTTGTCTTTGTAATGCAACCACTCGGACACTTGTGAAAAATATTCTTGAAGTCTCTATCTGCCTTCATAAATCCAAATCTTTGATTTGCATTTAAACTCAAGTGCCATGCATAAACATAGCGTGGGTCGTGAAGTTGGGAAAGTCTGTCAATAATTTCATATAGTTAGGTTTTTTAATAATATATGTTGCTGCTGGAATAGTATAGAACAAAACTTGTAGAACTTAAGGTAAAGATCATTACCTTATTTATTCTTTCTTTGGATTGCGGGCATCTTAGTCACCGAATATAGTTATTGGACATTTTCCTCTCATTGACTTTTTAAATGTTTCAAAAACTCATTCAAATAATGATGGTATTGTCGATCCGTAAGAAAGGCACATGCAAACATTGTGTTTTCCAATGGTTATTAATTCCTACAAATGGAGCACGAAATGAGATTATACATTTTTGTCCTATATGTAGTATCAAAAACCATAACATCTCCAAAGATTGTGTAGTCCTCAAGCATCATAGAGTCTCTCCAAAACAAGCGGCAAACCTTTCCCTCATCATTCAATCTTACTCTAAAAAAGAAGTTACTATCTGTTTGCATCGCTCTCATAAAGGTTATCAACAACATTATGTGAATCCTTTCCCTCAATTGGTTTTATTTTGAGTCTATAGCAGCGGTTGAAGTGGTCCTTCATGGAATGCCCCAATATATCTTCACCACCAGCTTTTGTACTCATGTATCTGAAGGAATCTATTGGTCTTAAGTCATACTCTTGCATAGCTTGAATGGTTTGTTGCTTTGTATCACTCATTTGACGCTCGAGATCTATGAAGGTAATTTAGTGGTTCTCTCGGTAAGTGGATGATTGTGTTTGATAACATGCTACACTATCTCATATTGTCCTTCAAGGTTCATCTTTGCTCTAATTAAAGCTGGATATTCAGTTCTTGTGATCATAACTCTTCTTATCCTCAACTTCTTTAAGTTGTTTCCTTGTTTTGAAGTGTTCTCTTGTATCATTATATCTTTATTATTCTCTTCTTCTTTTCCTTGTTTTTAGTATTCCTTTTCCCTTGAGCGAGCATACATAGTATTTCGATGGACCACTTATGTCGCCTCTTTTTTTTTGCTTTTTTTGGATTTTCTAACACCGAACCCTACTATATCAACATGCGACAATATAGCTCATGAATATCATCCAAAGTTGGTCTTACTTGACCAAAATTCTTCCAATTTCATATTTATTCAATGATTGTATAATTGAACCTGTTATAAAAGATTAAGATAATATTGTCACTTTTGTTATAGTATCGTTTTGAATGGTATAGTGTGTTTGTATGTAGTATAGTGTGTTTATATGTGCTACAATTTGTTTGTGATATAGGGTATTTATTTCTGATATAGTGTATCTATTTGTGATATAAATGTGTTACTGTGTACTATAGTGTGTTCCTGTGCAATAGTGTATTTAATTCTGATATAGTGTATCTATTTGTGATATAGTGTGTTCTTGTGTATTATAGTGTGTTTTACGTGCAATAGTGTATCTATTTCGATATAGTGTATTTATTTGTGATATAGAGTGTTATTGTGTACTATAGTGTGTTTTTACGTGCAATAGTGTATCTATTTCTGATATAGTGTATTTATTTGTGATATAATGTGTTATTGTGTACTATAGTGTGTTTCTGTGCATAGTGCATCTATTTGTGATATAGTGTATCCATTTGTGATATAGTATGCTATTTGTGTACTATAGTGTACGTATTTTTGTGTGTTATAGTGTGTCTCTACTTAATATAGTGTTTTTGTATTTTGTTTATGTGCTATAGTGTGTTTCTCTCTTATATAGTGTGGATGTGCTTAATTGATGCAAGATACGTGCATGGATTACTTCACCAACTATGTTTAATTGCTTTCCTAGGTTGTTGCATGGTTTTACTTTACTCTTAAAGTAGAGGTTTTACATATAACGAAAAATATGTCTTTTATTATGTTTGTTAGTTAAATTAGTTAATTAAGTTGTTTTTATTTTTAGTTGGTTGTAATAAGTTGGTCGAAAAATCTGATGAGTTGTAATAGTTTAAGGATAGGTGTGTGGTTCTAAGCATAGGCGTGTGATTCTAAGTATTTTAGGAAAGTCTTGAACATCTTTCCTTATGCTTGAGTTTCCTTAAAATTGAGCTAGATTCTAGGCTTAAGATTAGGGGAAACTTTCCTTATTTTTGTTATGGCTGGCCGTGTGGTGTAATAGGCTTGGAGAACAAGGTTTTCTTGCCTCTTCTACTATAAATAAAGGTGCCTATCCTCCTAAAAAGAGAGAGACTGATTTTGAGAATTGAAAGCGTTGCTTATTTCGGTTGTTAACCAAAACAATACTTGTTGCGACTTGTATTCATCTTCTAATTGCGATTAGGAAGAGAACCTCTTATTCCTGCGAGAATCAAGAGTACTATCCTTGTTTTTATTTCTTATTTTCAGTTTTCATTCATAAAAACACCATAAAAACGTCACTTTATTCCTAGGGTAAACATTGTGAATTTTCGGACTTTGAAATTCATATCAGGATGCAAGATACGTGTATGGATTACTTCACCAACTATGTTTAATTGTTTTCCTAGGTTGTTGCATGGTTTTACTTTACTCTTAAAGTAGAGGTTTTACATGTAACGAAAAATATGTCTTTTATTATGTTTGTTAGTTAAATTAGTTAATTAAGTTGTTTTTATTTTTAGTTGGTTGTAATAAGTTGGTCGAAAAATCTGATGAGTTGTAATAGTTTAAGGATAGGCGTGTGGTTCTAAGCATAGGCATGTGATTCTAAGCATTTTAGGAAAGTCTTGAACATCTTTCCTTATGCTTGAGTTTCCTTAAAATTGAGCTAGATTCTAGGCTTAAGATTAGGGGAAACTTTCCTTATTTTTGTTATGCTGGCCGTGTGGTGTAATAGGCTTGGAGAGCAAGGTTTTCTTGCCTCTTCTACTATAAATAAAGGTGCCTATCCTCCTAAAAAGAGAGAGACTGATTTTGAGAATTGTGAGCGTTGCTTATTTCGGTTGTTAACCAAAACAATACTTGTTGCGACTTGTATTCATCTTCTAATTGCGATTAGGAAGAGACCCTCTAATTCCTGCGAGAATCAAGAGTACTATCCTTGTTTTTATTTCTTATTTTCAGTTTTCATTCATAAAAACACCATAAAAACGTCACTTTATTCCTAGGGTAAACATTGTGAATTTTCGGACTTTGAAATTCATATCAGTTGGTATCAGAGCAGTAAGGTTGTGGAGGCGTGTGAGGGGGCGTGCAACCGTATTTTGAGCTGAAATATTGTGTAGCAACATTAGACATCTTGAAGTTTATTGTGTCAAAATTTCGTGGCAATCCAATCAGTAACAAAGTCACAGCAACCAGAAACTTTTGCGTAAACTTTCTGGCAGATTCAATCAGTTCTAAGGTAAACTTTAGGAAACTCGTTCTCCTAGCATATAACGAATTTTTGAGAGTTTCTTGGCTTATAATTGGACTAATTTTTGTCTAGTTTAATACTGGAAAGTTTCATAATTTTTAAAGAAGGTTTTCTAATTAATTGAGCACGTTTTGTATAATTGGTCAAAATCGAGCTATTCTGGACCAGTTTTGTGAGAATTAAAACTGCAAACAATTGGTTGGGTATTTATTGATGAAATTTTGGTCGAGTGTTGCAGACATATAGGGCTATCTTGTGACAAAATTTCATGAAATTTCGAGCTGTTTTACTTAGGTTTTAAATCTCGAATTTATATTGAAAATTTCTAGACAGTTTCTGCATTATATTAAACCAACTATGAATTGTCGTTTCTATTCTTATGATGAGTTAACAACTGATGAAATTCTTGAGGAATTATCACTACGACTACAACCAAAGTGGGATTTGATATATGACTCGAATCAATATTTGGATGAAAAGCTTAGTAGTTATCTTGAAGATGTTCCTTGCACTGTAGAAGAAGAAATTTCAGATTTGGTTTTCATTGTTGAAGATGAAGAAAAGATTGAAACTTGTAAGGATAAAGATTTGATCTTTGAAGTTTCTCATGTTGAAGATGAATTCAAAACTGAATCTTTGGATTGTGCAAATAACAAAGATCCATCCTTTGACATTCAAGATGATTTAAAGCTTGACTTTTTGGCTTGTACAACCATCAAAATTCCGATCTTTGATATTCCATGTGCGAAGAAAGCTACAAAGCAGCGTGGAGTACAACATTATGAAGCATCCTCTACTGATTTTTATTGTCATGATGTTGTTATTTGTCATACACATCCACAAACCTCATGGATTCCACTTCCATTTCTCATACGTGTACTTGTTCTTATGGTTCATGGTTATCGTGCGTGGATGATTGCTTGGTTACATCAAAACTTGAGACAAGTTTTTTTCAAGAGGGGGAGAATGATGCAAGATACGTGCATGTATTACTACACCAACTATGTTTAATTGCTTTCCTAGGTTGTTGCATGGTTTTACTTTACTCTTAAAGTAGAGGTTTTACATGTAACGAAAAGTATGTCTTTTATTATGTTTGTTAGTTAAATTAGTTAATTAAGTTGTTTTTATTTTTAGTTGGTTGTAATAAGTTGGTCGAAAAATCTGATGAGTTGTAATAGTTTAAGGATAGGCGTGTGGTTCTAAGCATAGGCGTGTGATTCTAAGCATTTTAGGAAAGTCTTGAACATCTTTCCTTATGCTTGAGTTTCCTTAAAATTGAGCTAGATTCCAGGCTTAAGATTAGGGGAAACTTTCCTTATTTTTGTTATGGCTGGCCGTGTGGTGTAATAGGCTTGGAGAGCAAGGTTTTCTTGCCTATCCTCCTATAAAGAGAGAGACTGATTTTGAGAATTGTGAGCGTTGCTTATTTCGGTTGTTAACCAAAACAATACTTGTTGCGACTTGTATTCATCTTCTAATTGCGATTAGGAAGAGACCCTCTTATTCCTGCGAGAATCAAGAGTACTATCCTTGTTTTTATTTCTTATTTTCAGTTTTCATTCATAAAAACACCATAAAAACGTCACTTTATTCCTAGGGTAAACATTGTGAATTTTCGGACTTTGAAATTCATATCATTAATATAGTGTTTTTGTATGGCATATAGTGCATTTCTCTGTGATATACTATGTTTATTTGATAGTGTGTTTCTGTGATATATTTATGCATTATATACAAATATTGTGTATCATATAGTTAACATATGAATTATATAGTGTGTTTATGAAACTTACCTTGAATGTCAACTGAATTAAATTCATCAGTTGATACTATAGCATATTGATCGTCAAGTTGATTTTCGAACTCATCATAAAACAACTCCACATTTTCTACAGAAAATTATACTGTTATTATTTTGCTTAATCAAATGAATGTATTGCTTGAGTTCGGTGATGTTAGGTGTATTATTGAGATCTATTACTATTGGATCTTGATGCTGAATTTCGATTGAATTGCGATGATGTTCGTCTTCGATATTATATCCTTCAATGTTCCGATTTAAGTCATCGATATTACATGCTATAATACTTTGATTAAGATCTATTTGCTCAATTAAACTTGAATTTTCCATTAGTTTCTCCTAGTTGCTCAATTGAACTGGAAATTTTCAAAGAATCAATTTCGAATCAATATTGTGCTACAATTATTGAATCAAATAAGAATAATAATTCAATGCTGAAACAGATGTACTTAAACTTAGGTTTTGTATGAAATTGGGAAACAATTTGAATGAAGAGAGAGAATGATTTGTAGAAATTTTGAAGAGAGATAGATTTTCGATTTTTAGAGCGAGAGAATCTGCGATTTTGGAAATATTGAGGAGAGAGAATCTATGATTTTGGAAAGTAGAAGCCAGTAGTCTGTGAACCGGGTCACGTGCGAGGGTCTGGTGCACACTAATTTTACTGTGAACCGGGTCCACGCAAGTCGAATTGATAATTGGGAATATTTAAAAATAACTCATGATTGTGAGTATTAAAAGTGGACGGTCTAAAGTTGAGAATATTTTGATCCATCATATATCTATATATACTAATAAATCTTGCTTATTTTGTGCTAGGTGTCACCTTCAAAATTGCTCTAACCATTTACCCCTCAAATTCGACACTCTCAACCAAAATAATCCTACATGGCAGTTTTATCAATTAAAACATTGTCCAATGAGGATAAATCGTCACGTCTCATGCATTTCACTAATGCATTGGCCGAAAATTTTAATGACTCCTCTAATCATGCGAAATTCAATCAATTACAATCTTCAATCATGTGCAAGTTTAAATCAAAATCATTCCTAAATGGGAAGACGTGATTTTAGGGATTTATTAAATCAATCTTTAATAAGGAATTTCGAATTTTTGAATAAGTTTATTAGAGGAAAACTGAATTAAATCTTTCACTCTAAATACCCTCATCATATTTGCCTAGCACTACAAAATCTAAATTCATAAACCCTAAATTCATAATAGGTATCTGGTTGCAACGTTTTATAGCTATATTTTTGCTTTATTTAGTCTCTATTTTTACAATTCAATATCCATTTTGCATCTCTGCTCCATCCATTTTCGCATCTCTGCTCCATCCATTTTCGCATCTCTATCTTCTCATCTCTCATTCTCTGTAACTGCTTTTTCTAACTTCTTCCGCCATTTTCTCATTCGTGGTTTTTTTTTTTTTGCTACTGCTGTAATTTCTCCAAAGAACTGCTCAAGTTTATATTCTACCTAGTGGTGTCAGAAACAGATCTGACCGATGGGTCAACCTGATACTGACTGACTTGAACCTGGTTCGACCTGTGAGGGTCAATCCTCAGACCTGACCGAAACCCGACCTGGATTACCCGAGACTGGCCGACCACCCGGCAATATCGGATCCCGACTCGACCCGACAAACACCGCATTCAAACCCGAACCTGACTGCAACCCAACCAAATATTAATCCAAAACCTGACTAGGCCCAGAAAATACACGGTTTAACCCGATTTGTTTGTGACCGACCCGAATTCAACTATAATTCAGTTGAACCAGATAAAATAAGATATGTCTTATTTGATTGATTTTTTCAAACCAACCTATTTGGACAACTAATCCCTACAAAATTATTAAAATTCAATTATTGTTATATCTACAAAATCATTTAAATATGTTGATTTTATAAAATTTCTTAAATTTAATAACCCAAAAATCTAAAGTTAACAAATTGCTTATTTTTAATAATAAATAAAAATTTATATTACATTCTCAATTTAAGAGTTAAACTTTGAATATCATGTACTTGTTTTAGGATATTTCAAGAATACAATTGTTTTTGTGCTGTTTTTTTAACATATGTTGTATGGTTGATATAATCTCAAATAATCTCTTGAGTCTCTTATTTACTTATGTACTTGTTTACAATTTTATAAACTGAATGAAAATATGTACTAAATCAAGTGAGAAGTTATATAATGTAAAGGAGACAAAAATTTTACAATAATATTGAATAAAACAGTAGTAATTAACAATATATTAATCTCCACTACTAATAAAAGAACAATACACATACAAATAAATTATAAAATTTATTGTGCTTTCCTTAATGTTAAGTATATACAGTCATACAGAGTAATGTATATTTCAAAAGAAATTGTGTATGACACAAAGTTAACTCAAGTAGTACATACTGCCCAAAACTTAATAAGCTACTGTTCAAAAGCTTAATTAAGATTAGGGAGTGAGTTTTTGCTAGTAAAACAAAAAAACACATGTCAATGTTAATCTGTAAAATATTTTTAAGGAAAACACATACTAAAACCCAAACAGAGTAAAACAACCTTTCATGGATCTTGAAGTTGCATTTCGAGATAATTACAAAAAGAAACCACACAAAACCAAATCAAATTTAAACTAAAGGGTAAATTTAGGGGTAGAAAGTTTACCTAATATCTAACTAGCATCTATGATTCTATAACAAAAAAGAGTTGGAACTCAACTGAAAATTGAAGAAATTCAAAAGAAAAATCAAAACTAATAGAGATTGTGGGTCACTCATACATCAAATTTTTGATGCCCCGCTTTATTCAATAAAAACTGAAGAGAGAGATTGTAATCAGTGGATTAAACTCATGTAATGGGTAAATCAATAAAGTTGAAGAGGGAGATAATGAAGTAAACTAAAATACCACTCGATTTAAATTATAGATCAATATTATAGAATAAAGATTGAATATATAATTTTACTCGAATCAGATTATCGTTGTGGCATTGAGCAAAATTTCAGAAAGCATGATGTTGGGAGGAGCTGCCGGAGAAGAAAGAGAGGAAAGGTGAGGGTTCTGAAAAGAAGGGGGATTAGGGTTCCATTTTTTATTTGATGTTTGAGATTGAGTGAGAGTCGTTGGATCATATTGGACGGTTGAGATTAATGAAGATTTGGATGGTTTGGTAAGCAACTTTGTTATTTTTTTTAAATCTTTTTTTATCCCAACTTAATAAATGGTTGGATTTTGATCTTTTTCAAATCAATGGTCCTAATTTATAATCCATGACATTATTTTTTGACCAATGAGAATTGAGAGTGACCAAGCACATGGATTGCTAACTTAATCAATGGTTGGATTTTCATCTTTCTAAAATCAATGGCCTAAATTACTAATAAACTAGTATTGTATTTTGATATTATTTTGATTTGAGTTTTCTTAATTTCCAATTCTAATATTATTAGTTTAGTAACTTTAGAAATTTGTAGTATTATTAGAAATTTATAGAAATTATAAACTTTCGAAATTAAATTAGTATTATTGATTTTTAAGAAATTATTATTCTAAATTTATAAATTACAAATATGTGAGCATGTTACATGCGGTGATTAGGGATTAATTTAATGCTAACATGTACGACGTAACACAAAAACAGTTAGCCGATTATTGTCGATGGCTCGATATTAGGATTTAGGACTTAAGGACTTAAAAATTACATTTACAGTTTGACTTATGCCTTATTGTTGATACTTGTTATCGCGTTAACTTCACTAATATGTTATCACTTTATCAATTATCTATTAATTAGTGTTTTTGTACTTAGTAACAATTAACAACTAACAAGTTAGTGAATTATTAAGTTAATAGGTCTAAGTGAGTAACTGACTAAGTGCTAAGTTACTATATAGTTGTTAACAAGTGATTATGAAGTAAGTACTTATTAACTTATTGGCTTATGGTAGATTAACCTTGTTAACAGTTAACTTCTTGATTTTGATTTTTAACAAGTTAGAATTTTAGAAAGAATTGAAGAAGTTGGGATTTTAGTAAGATAAACTTGTAACGGAATGTTCACACAAGTTGATTTGACTTAATCGTTTGATGATTGATCATTAGTGACTTTAATATATATTGTTTAATTATATACTCCGTTGGAGTAACACATAAATCTTAGCCAATAATCTAAGTCTTAGTTTAGTAACTTTACTCATTTATATAAACCGTTGTTATGTTTATTATTATTGTACAACATATGAACCCTCGTTATAATCATTTAGGCCTCATATGAACCATAGTTATAAACATATGATTGTCATTTGTTATGATATTATAACATATCAAGAGTTGTTATACTAATTTATAATCAATAGAGTATTATCTCATAGTCTCATTTACAATTATTTTAAATACCAATTTTATACTAAAATGTTTAAACATATTGATAAAATAGTTTGTTTATACTTTATCATATTTAATCGATATATGCTCGTGTCAATTATCTCATAGTCTCATTTATCATAAATTAATTAGGGAATAAAAAAGATTCATATCATAAAACAAATAAACCAATCATATAAATATATACTTGAAAAATTATAACTTATAAAGATAAGGGAGTGTTATGGTTGTTAATCTTATACTAGTATTAAACTATATGGTTGTTAACAAGTTACTATTTAGTAACTAGTAAGTACTTGTTAACTATTTTACTTATGGTTGTTACTTGTTAACAGTTAACTTATTTTAATAAGTTATGGTTAGTTGTTATAGGGGATAATGATTTGGGGGTATAATTTATTATTATTATTATTATAGTGCAACATATAAACCCTCGTTATAATCACTTAGGCCTCATATGAACCGTCGTTGTAAACATATGAATGTATGATTGTCATTTGTTATAGTATTATAATATATTAAGAGTCGTTATACTAATTTATAATCAATAGAGTATTAGATTGGTCTTATATTGTTATTGTTATTGTTATTGTTATTGTTAGTATTCCTGTTCTTATTTGTATTACTATTGCTATTGTTAGCCTTGTTACTATTACTGTTATTATTTGTATTTTTACCTATTATCATTGTCGCTTTATGTTTATTAGTATTATTATTCTCATTACCATCATAGCTATTTGCAAACTTATATATCAATCATAATGCTTATAATAATAAATCATTTATATAAAGTTTGGAATTGATCGTCTACTCGTTATTATTGTCGTTGGTTATAATATATAATATTAAAACATATGAGGAGTCGTTCTACTCCTTTACTCATTAGAGTGGTTTTACGCAGTTGATTATTCGAAATAAGAGTTGACTAAGAGAATACACTAAACATCAAGGTAATCAATATAGTGTTTTTATTGGTTTTTCGTTGTCATCCATATATTTATCGCACACACATATATGTATATATATGTCGATCTTAATACTTTTATTAATATGATTCGTTTACAAAATCCATAACAAAATCAAGATGGCCCGATCAGGAGTTACCCGAAGTTGAATTGTCATTCAATAGCGAATGGACCCAATGTTTAACAATGATCGAACTAAGGTCATTACTAATTCAACCCGAGTACATTTGACTTAACTCAACGGTACATGAAACCTAAATACGATCTGCGCAAACCCGGCAAAAAAAATGTCAACGGACGATCATACCCAGGAATGGATCGACTTGTAAATGGAACGCTCAGACCTGTCCGGCACCCGGGAATCCCATGATTCAAATGTGTTCGACCCAGTTGAACAAAACCTGACCAATCATGACCTGGGGCACTGACAATCAGAATCCTGACCTATCCGGGTCTGACCTGGTTCGCCGTGGGTATACCCATAACCTGTTTAAGAACCTGTTTTGACACCACTAAATTTCTACCAAGAACCAAGAATGGAAATCTTTTCTGCAATTTGTCAAGGTATTGTTCATTCTGAAATTTTATATCTAAAATTGTAATGTATTTTTTTTTTGTTATATAGCTTAGATCTTTAGTCTTGAGTAACAAAATGCAGTTATAGAACTCAAAACTCAGACTATGTGATTTTTTTATCAACTCAACCTCAAATCTTAAACCTTTTTAGTTATATCAGGTCGTTTCTTAGTTCTATCAAGATCTTAAATGCCGACAATCAACATGTAATCTCATTGAAAATTTCAGTTCTGAATTTTGTTCGAATACACCTTGAGATTTGAACAACTTTTGAGTTATATCATTATATATATATATATATATAGTATGATATGAGGTTCTGTTAAGAGGTTTTAGGGTTTAATTTGTCTCTCTTGTTATATTCTTTTCCTTCAATATATATGTGCTACAAAAAGTCACGCCACATATGGGCTTACAAGATAGGAAATACATCAATGTGATACATGTTGCCTAAATGTGATACATGTTGCCTAATATAGCTCAATACCCCCCCTCAAGTTGGAGCATGGGGATCATAAATGCCAAACTTGTGAAGGAGTGACTCAAACTGAAGCTTCCCAAGAGCCTTAGTGAAGATATCGGCAAGCTGCTCGGTGGTATGCACATAGGATGGAGCAATGAGACCATCAGTAATAGCATCACGGACAAAATGACAGTCAACCTCTATATGTTTCGTGCGCTCATGAAAAACAGGATTCTTAGCAATATGAAGTGCGGATTGACCACGCAAAATAAGCGAATAGCGGTAGGATGATGCACACCTAAACTCAATAAGAGGCCCTTCAACCACTTCAACTCACAAGTAATGGCTGCCATAGAGCGGTATTCGGCTTCAGCCGAAGAACGAGACACGGTAGCTTGTTTCTTGGTCTTCCAAGCAATGGGAGAAGCACCAAGAAAAACAAGCCAGCCAGTGAGGGAGCGCCGGGTAAGAGGGCACGCCGCCCAATCAGAATCACACCAACCTGCTAAAGTCAATTCACTATCTGCTCGCAAAAGGATACCCTGACCCGGAGTACCCTTTAAATAACGAACAACGCGCAAAGCAGCCTCCCAATGGGCAATGCGGGGAGCCTGCATAAACTGAGATAAGATATGCACAGAATAGGCCAAGTCCGGACGAGTAACTGAAAGATATATAAGACGGCCAACAAGGCGCCTATAAGACTCAGGATCATCAAGGAAAGCACCCGTAGCAAGAGCAAGTTTATGATTTTGCTCAATCGGAATGCTAGCAGGCTTGGAGCCTAAAAGACCAGCTTATGAAATAATGTCTAAGGTGTACTTACGCTGACAAAGAAACAAGCCAGATGAACTACGAGCCACCTCAATGCCAAGAAAGTATTTTAGAGGGCCCAAGTCTTTCATTTTGAAACAATCACAGAGATAGGCTTTGAAAGCCTCCAAAGCAGTGGAATCGTTCCCAGCAATGATAAGATCGTCCACATACACTAACACATTGATCTGAATAGAGCTCTGAGTAAAGGTAAATAAAGAATAGTCAGAGTAGGATTGTAAAAAACCATACCCTTTCAGAGCAGCAACAAGCTTGGCGAACCGAAGACCGGGGAGCCTGTTTGAGGCCATAAAGAGATTTGCGGAGACGGCAAACCATATTGGGTTGAGAAGACTCAAACACGGTGGAAGCTTCATATACACCTCTTCTTCTAAATCGCCATGAAGAAATGCATTGTGAACATCCATTTGATGAAGCTCCCAATTTTTAGCAGCAGCTATAGCAAGAAAGGCACGAACTGTAACCATTTTAGCAACGGGAGCAAAAGTTTCGGTGTAATCAATGCCTTCCTTTTGATGATTGCCAAGGACCACCAACCGAGATTTCTGACGATCCAGATTGCCAGCAGAGTCAAATTTATTGCGGTAAACCCACTGACTGCCAAGAGCACGCTTGCCCGGAGGTAAGGGCACCATAGTCCATGTACCATTCTCTTCTAAGGCACGAATCTCATCATGCATAGATTTGCGCCAACTCGCATCCCGCATAGCCTCTTTAAAAGATTTGGGCTCCGTAATGGAGGTAAGAGCAACAAATAAACTTTCGATATTTCACGAAAAAGCGTGACAATTAATGTAATGTGCTATAGGATAAGGCTTACCGGAGGAATGCGAGAGGAGCGGAAGAAGGAGAAGATGGACTCTCTACTTGAACAAAGATTAGTAACATAGTCGCGCAGAAGGACGGAGGGAGTCTTCGTACGAAATCCGCGACCCAAATCAGGAGGGGCAGCAGTCGGCCCAGGAGAAGTAACAAGAGAACCAGATTCGGTGGAGGCATTCAACCCAGGAGAAATTACGCGGGGCCCAGCAGGATCAAGGGGCTCGCTTTGAGCGTCCAAAATAGAAGATGAGGGGGCAGAAGGCCCTGTGTCAGCAGGGGCCCCAGTAGAAGGGTAGGGGTTAGGGAGAGAAGAAGTATTGGGCTGGGCCGAAGAATTGAGGATAGGAGCAGGTGAGGAAGCGGGATTTGTGGAAAGGAGGTCAGGAGAGTTTGAAGGGTGAGGATGGACGTGAGGTCCAGCAGGGGGAGATTGGGCCGGATTATGGACTTGAGGGTCAGGAGGGGCGGACGGAGTAGAAGGGGGCTGGGTGGATGGGAAATTTGAGTTGGTCAAGGGAGAAGAAGTAGAAGGGGTAAAAATAGGGGGTTCATAATCTGCAAAATCATAGTGAATGTCATCTGTGTGGGCGACAATGGTGTATGGGTCAATATTGGCGGCCTCGGGATCACAAAATGGGAATGTTTCCTCAAAAAATTTCACATCACGCGAGACAAAAAATTCCTGACTATCCAAATCAAAGAGTTTCCAACCTTTCTTGCCAAGTGGATAACCAACAAACATACATTTTCGACTCCTACTAGCAAATTTATCCCCTTTTGAGCGATGATTATATGCAAAACATAGAGAACCAAAGACTTTAATAGCATCATAGGAGGGTGGATGACCAAACAGGAGTTCATAGGGGGTTTTGTTGTGAAGTAAGGGAGTAGGAGTGCGGTTAATAAGATGAGCGGCAATAAGAACACTCTCACCCCAAAAATAAATAGGAAGATTAGCATGAAATCTTAAAGCTCTACCCACATTCAAAATATGGTGATGCTTACGCTCAACTCGCCCATTTTGTTGAGGAGTGTGAACACATGATGTTTGGAAAAGGATGCCAGTAGCAGTGAAATAATCATGAAGACAATTAAATTCAGTGCCATTATCACTTTGCACAATTTTAATAGTTTGAGAGAACTGACGATCAATCAAAGCAACAAATGCCATAAACATCTGAAAAACCTCAGTTTTATCAACTAATAAATAAACCCAAACAGCTCGAGAGAAATCATCCACCAATGTCAAAAAATAACGTGCACCACAAGAAGATACATGTTTATAAGGGCCCCACAAATCACAATGCACCTTTTCAAAAATACGACTAGCCTTCTTGTCACTAGTAGGAAATTGAGTGCGAGGATGTTTAGCACGAAAACACACCTCACAACCTTTATTCAAACTACCCCGTAAATGATGAACTTGGAGGAAGTAATTTCACTATCTTCTCGGAAGGGTGACCCCGTGCGATGATGCCAAAGAACCAAGGATGATGTAGCCTCGCCAACGGAAACATGATGTACTTGAAGTCCCTCCGCCAAAGTAGTAGAGTCCATCCCGCCTAACAGTTCCCCAATCGTATTCCTCAACGGGTCCGTATAACACAAACATCGGCATTGAATTGAACAGGAACAATTCGAGTCGCGGTTAATTGAGAAACGAGAAGTAAATTGCAATGTAAATGAGGCACAAACAGGACATGAGTGAGAGTAAGATGCTCGAAAAGACGAACGAGAACCCTCGTGCTTAGCCATAACAATAGCACCATTAGGAAGACCAACGGGACAATCATCAATACAAATAAGATCAAATAACGAGAGAAGCATCACCAGTAACATGATTAGAGGCACCTGTGTCAACTATCCAGTCAGTTGTAGTGAACATACCGTGCAAACGATCATCGGAAATTTTAGGATTACCAAGAAGACCTGCTAGTGCTTTCCATTGATCGGCAGTAAAGAGGGTAGAAGGGGTCCCAGCAGCCCCGACTACTGCACTAGAAGCAGCAGCTATAGTACCCGAAGTTGCTGCCACGTTGGCGCGAACTCCCGGGACGGGCCGCCTCCACCACGCCCAACGACGTTTTGCTATTCCCGCGACCACCCAGTGGGGCTGCACACACGTCCTCCCACCATGCGGGTAGCCGTGTATCTCAAAGCACGTGGACACCTCATGCCCGTTCTTCTTGCAGGTGGGTACAATGGAAATGAGATTTATCTTCCCGCATCCGAGGCCGGGATGAATGAGAAGAAGACCCACTGCCACGAGGAACGATGCGCACAAAGAAAGCTCACCACATCGGAATTTTCGGTGGGCACGATTTAGCTAAGCGAACCCCTTCCGCTTGAACGACCAATTGATAGGCTCGATCAAGTGTAGGTAAGGGATCTTGAGAAAGGATATTGGTGCGCACCGTACTATAATGATCCGGATCAAGTCCCATCAAAAACTCATGAAGTTTATTAACATTACGACGTTCTTCATGTAGTTGAGCAGCAGTACACGAAGAACAACAACCACAAGAAATAATAGGTTCATGATTATGTAGTTCCTCCCACAAAACATTCAATTTCCCATAATAAGTGGCAACAGTCATAGTTTTAGATTGCTCGCATCGAGCAAGAGACATTTTAAGTTGTTGAATCCTAGGTCCATTAGCCATAGCAAAACGAGATTTTAAGGAGTCCCATAGTCGTTTTGCATCCCGGTATTTAGAAAGCGTACCTTTAACCTCCGGAGAAATCGTATTAATAATCCATGATATAAGCATGGCTTGTAGAGTGCTCCAATCTGCCTCGGTACAAGGAGGTGTAGGAGATGTGATTGTTCCGTTTAGAAAGCCAAATTTGCGCCGGGCTTCGAGAGCCATCTGGATGTCCGACGCCCAATGATCATAGTTATCTCCTGTGAGTTTTGTGGGGGTGATGAAATCTCCGGGACGGTCCTGAGGACTGAGAAAGAAGGGAGATGAGGAAAGAATAGTAGGCTGTTGTTGTGGAGGAATCGAGTCCTCCTTGGACTGATCGGCACCGGTCATGGTGGTTAGTGTATGAGGCGTGATAGGCCTAATACCATGTTAAGAGGTTTTAGGGTTTAATTTGTCTCTCTTGTTATATTCTTTTCCTTCAATATATATGTGCTACAAAAAGTCACGCCACATATGGGCTTACAAGATAGGAAATACATCAATGTGATACATGTTGCCTAAATGTGATACATGTTGCCTAATATAGCTCAATAGGTTCGATTATGGAGTTATTTGAATTTTTTAGTTTGATTTTACATTTTCATTGTAGATCTGGTACGTAGTTTAGTGATTTAAGTTAATTTAAAACAATGTCATTGCTTTTAAGTATCTCACTTTTCGTTTTTTTTTCCTATTCGATTGCCTTTCTAGGGAAGGATTTCAAGCAGAGATGAAAGAGAAAGGATTGGCTGCATTTTAGTTTATTCTCTTTTTGTTCTATTTTCTATATTCAAAGTTTGATGTAAGATGTAATTGAATTCAATTGTTTTGTGTTCAACTGTTGCAACAATATTGGAATTGAATATATTGAATTCATTCATTAGTATCTGTAGTGCGTGAGATAATTACATTTTTTTTCAAGAAAAGCATGACCCAAACACAGGGGCGGATTTACTATGGGTTCACTGGGTTCACCTGAACCCAGTGATTTTTGGAAAAAAATCGCCCGGTTTTTTTTTTTTAATTAAAAATATTTTAGGTATTAGATATATATTATATGCATGCAAAGTAGAACATGAAAGAAGCAAGTGCCGCAGTGGTTTTGTATCTATGTTGAGCGTGCGGGCTGGGATTGGAGGTCTAAGGTTCGAATCTACAATACACTATCCAACGAACACTTTTGTTTTTTTTTTTCCTTCTCTAAACTAAGCCGGCCCCATCCCCATTCTCCCTCAACAACTAAACACAAACTCTGAAACTCAAAGCCGACATTTTTCCCAATTCCCCCAAACTCCCAAAGGCCAAAACCCTAAGCCACGAAGAACTGACCACCGTCTTGGGCCTCTTGGCGTCGGTCTTCCCCACCGTCTACTTCTGTCTTCGCGTCTTCCCCACCGCGACGGCGCACAAAGGCCAAAACCCTAACTCCCTAGACCCCTAAGCAACGAAGAACCGAGCAACCGACCACCGTCTTGGCGTCTTCCCTACCGCGACGAGCCGGCGACTACTTCAATTTCCGGCGACCGCATCTAGCCAACTGTTTGAACGGTAAATCCCAATTCTTCAATTTTAAATATGAATTTCACTATTTCAGATTTTAGTCTTTTAGACATTAGATGATTAGAATATGTAATTGTAATTATGTAATTTTGTTAATCATTTAAATGTTGAATACTTGAATGAATGAATGTGGAATTGTGGATTGTGGAGTTGTTACTTGTCACTTGTTAGTATTACTTAGACAGTTAGACTCACTTACTCAGATTTATGAATTACATAGGGTTGAATTTGTTGCTTTATGAATTTTAGATTTAAATGTTGAATGAATGAATGTTGAATGAATGAATGTGGATTGTTGATTTTGGATTGTGATTTGTGAATGTTGAATAAATGTTGAATGAATGAATGTGGATTGTGGACTGTGGATTGTGAATGAATGAATGATTGAATGTGATTGAACTTTGTAGTGTCTAGACTCATGGAGTTGAAATTTCTTGCTTGTGTAGATTGTATTGTGACTATGAAGGGTTTAGAATTTTTTTGGAAAGATCGTGCTGGAAATAAGTCACAAAAATGTATTGAACTTTGAGTGAATGGATGTATTTATTTTTTTTACCGGCTCCGAACCCATAGGGTTGGAATCCTGGATACGCCACTGCCCAAACATAACAGTGGTAATAATGAGGTGTTATCTTATAATATGAAAGATAACACTTATTTAAGAAATGTGTTATCTATGCCTGCGTTTAAACAATCAGAAGAAGAGCAAACTTAACATTTGGCGATCAATTTGATTATTATTTTTCAAAAAACCGAGTAAAAACCGACTTTAATTTTGCACTATAAATACCCTAATCATATTTGAATTGCACTACAACATCAAAATTCATAAACCCTAAACACCTTCCCGTACATCCGGCCACCTTAAATTTATTTGAAATGGAGCATGAATATATAGGAGTAAAATGAAGGAGTCTGCCTTAAAAGATGTCATCAATGTATATTATTGGAAGATCATGGAGATAGACTAATTGTTATGAATTAATGGCGTGTTCTCCGAACAACTATGAATCTTTTAGGCTTCTACAATTCACATTTATAATGTGTTGATAATTGTCGTTGAATAGTGAAGTCTGGAAGATGACCTTTTGAGTTTTGATGCTTAGGTGCATACTACATAGTAGTTAGATTACAAAAATCTATATTATCTTCACTTTTATAAGCTGTTATTGGAACTTTGGAATAATAGGCCACCCCTATTTTCCATTGTATTTTTTGACGTGTATTTCCATGTATTAAGGGCTTGTTCTCTTCGGCATAAAACAACTCAACTGAATTGAACGAATCGAATTGAATTGAACGGCACGAGCGAACCGAATCAACTGGACTGAATTATATTATAACTAATAGTAATGAATAAATTTAGAAACTGAACTGAACTGAACTGAAAATAAGTTGGGGAGAACAGACCCTAATTGTTATGATTGATAAACCTTTTTTTAGCTTTGTTAATTTTCTCTCCTCATAATATCTTAAGATTTATCATTTTATTTCCCTTTCCTCTCCTAAATTTCTCAATATGCAGGGAAAAAAATCAAAATGGAAGAACTACCTCAAAGATAACAAAACAAACATTATAACATCAAATAACATGTCTGATATCTATTCAATTTTCAAAGTATAATATATCAGGAAAAAAAACACAAGCAGTTTAGAATCATAGAACAAGTCTAATCTCTATTCTAAAAATAACATTGGTAGTAATCAAAAGAATATAATCTAAATTTGAAGAACATACTTTGTAGGTAAGAACAACATGTCTAGATAATAAAAATCATGGGCCATAAAAAAAAGAAATAGTAGAAGAAGGTACAATCAAAATAAAATTACGTAATTTTTAAGTTAAGGGAACACATATTTCATAATTAAAGAAATGGTCTAACCGTAATCTATGAAGCAAATAACGAAGGTTGTAAAAAAAACATATAGTATAACAACATACAACTAAAATTAAAAAGAACACACTCTTAAAAAGAAAGAAAGATATATAATCATTTACACACAAAAAAAAAACATACAAAAAAAGGAAGAATATCATCATGTACCTAAGGTTAAAAAAACAAAAACAAAAACAAAAAGAACATCATCATCTACATTATTTAAAAACCATAAAAAATAATTAAATCAATTTATTCTTTTTCGTATGAAAATTTATGTTTGTCTAGAAGTCTCTTTCTATAAAAATATGTATAGGATCTAAAAGATAAGAGGCCAAATTATGAAAAGATATCATCCTATTTAG
Source organism: Beta corolliflora (assembly GCA_947648045.1). Taxonomy (NCBI): domain Eukaryota; kingdom Viridiplantae; phylum Streptophyta; class Magnoliopsida; order Caryophyllales; family Amaranthaceae; genus Beta; species Beta corolliflora. The sequence goes on along the minus strand of CANSZD010002759.1, from coordinate 249,752 downwards.
TTTTAGTGATTTGAAAAAGCTTTGTAAAGCTTCTTTTTTGGATGTTGCATCAGTTTAGGCAGCTTCTGCCTATCTTGATGATTTTCTTTTCTTTTTTTGAAGCAAAAATCTGAACTATTGTTTTGCTGTGTGGAAACTGTCGTTTGGTAGTAGGTCTACAGAGAGCTACATGCTCTTTGGTGCATCTTCCTAATTATAGGAAAATGGTGTTTATATTGGGAATATATGTACACCAATAGTACGAGTTCATATACAACCTCGATCGTTTCTTATCTTAAACATCTTGGATCAAATGTTCATGTACTCACAATTAGAGGTGTCAATTCAGTTCAACAGTTCAGTTATGGTTATATCCAAACAGTTCAGTTCATATCAGTTCAGTTTACACCAGTTAAAATTATTAACAGTTCAGTTCAGTTAACGAACTTTTCAGTTCAGTTTAATTCAGTTATTTTTATTTCCAGTTTCAGTTCAGTTCAGTTGCAGTTAAACCAGTTTTACCCGAACAGTTAAACCAACCAACGGTTGAAACCATAGCAGTTAAAACTCGTTGCAGTTATTTTCAGTTTCGTTTCAGTTTATTTCAGTTATTGACGAAAACCACATAAGTTCGACAATAATCGCATCGTTTCGGGTATAAGTTATTCACATTCTTGTATTTGTTCGGAAAAAATGGAATTTCATGCCGGGTTTTGGCCAAATGTTTTTTTTGGGTTCGGTTAAAATTAATGTGGCAAATAAGTGTAGTCCGGCACTTGACTCGAAAACAACCGGTGTACATCCCAAAAACGTGTATGAGGGTGACATTGATATATGTGTACTTTACTGATATATTCGACAATTTGAAAGAAGACAATTTTATATAAGTCGATATTCAAACTTTTAGTTGTATGCAAATCACATCATATTTGGTTAAACATCTCATATCGGTATAAATTCTTATAATCTTTCTCGAAAGACGAGTTAGACATTATTTTTTTTAAAGCTGATTAGATAAACGTCTTACTATAACTATATTAGATCAATGGATTAATATAACTATACTAGTCATTAAGCTCTTTGCATTTGAAAACTGAAAACATATAATCGACGTAAAATAAGTTAATATTGGATTAGATCAAGGTATCTATGTGAATTGAAAAGTTAAATCAAGATAGCAATACTCCATTTGAGTTAATCGTTAACAAGTTATATTCAATTTGAAACTCATATATCTGAGCTAATTAAATTGAAATAAATTGATATTATATTAGATGAATGTATCAACGTAAGTCGATAAAGTAATTGAAACTCAAAACATTTACTTGAATTGAAACATGGTGTTATTAGAATGAGTGTATCAATGTAAGTCGCTAAACTAATTCAAGATAATAACATCACTGTACTTAAGTTAATTATCTCATGATCCTGATATGAAACGAAAATTCATATATGTAGTATACTTGTAAGGTCTATTGTCGACTAAGGCTTGTTATAGCTTACACAAGTTCACTTAAGTGAATACAATCAAATTATTACAAAGCCGAGTAATTATTAGATAAGATTAACGATGTAAGACGATAAGGTAATTGAAGAATCCAAAACATCATTGAAACTAGTTGTTATTATAATAGATCAATGTAATAATTTGAATACTAACAAATAACAACCACCAACCATAAGTCCATACTGATCATTGATTAGAGCCAATAAACTTAGACATTTAGTTAGTTAGTGACTTTCTCACTACTCAGTCGCTCTCACTGAGTCACTATATAACAACAAAAAAGAGTTGAAAGTTGAGTTGAATTAAACAATTAGAAATTAAGAAATGAAAATATGATCAAGATCGTTGATGTTTCGGTTGTTGATCTTAAAAGATAGTAACATATGAGGCAATCTTATTAAACGGTCCACATTAGAAAAACCACGTTACGGTTCTTTATCTTACAAAATAGGGCTCGATGTTATTACACGGTTCACAATAACCGAAACATCATTAGATTAGATTGATCTACTTTCATTAAGTTAAGGTTCACATAAATCAAATGATCATAAGATTGATTGTCTTTGACATTAATCAAACCATCAAAAGATTGATCGTCTTTCATCTTTCGTGTTACGGGGTTCTTTATACAAGATACTTGAAATAGGGTTCGATGCTATTACACGGTTAACAATAATCGAAGCATCATTAGATTAATTGACTTTCATCGTTGATGTTTCGGTTGTTGATCTTAAAACATAGTAACATAGGAATCGCGAGTCTATTTGATTCTCCGTCTCTTTGAGTTGCTACACGTATCGGTATTACACTATTACAGCTTTACCTTAACAATTTCACATCATTCATAATCATCTTTACATGAATCTTCCAACTTGTTTAAAATTAATAATACTAATTAAACTTTTAATGTTTATAATTTTTATTAATTTCTAACCGTAATAGTACTAGTTTAGGAAGTTAAGTAGAGAACCAAATTTGCTGGGCCTTTGGCCAGAAATATCAAAAAGTAGATGAATAAGAAAACAAAGCTTAATTCCTATTGGTTAATATGCATATACACGGATCACAATCCGTGAACTCAACATAAAACAACTATACACCGTCGATAACTCCTTAAATCCAACTGTTCTTATCATCCATCTCAAACACCTCGAAAATTTTACAATTCCCGCTCACTTTCTCCAATTCCGAAAACTCCCTATATAAACTCCCCTAAGAGCATGAGCAATGGAGAGGATTTCATCTCCTCTTAGCTCTCTCTCTCCTCAAAAAGGAGCTCCTCTCCATTGTAGGCCAAAGCAAGAGGATCCTCTTAGCAAGAGGATGGAAGGAAATCCTCCTTCTGTAGAGGAAATGGTTCCTCGGCCGGCGTGCGAAGAAGAGGAGGATGAAACGCATCCCTTCCCCATTGTTTTGTTGCGTTTTTGACGAATTTGGCTGAATTTCTTTTTTTTTTCTCGCAATGGGCCCACTTGATAGTTGTTTAAGTTTTGGTTGGATATTGTATTTCTCAAACAGTCACTAATTTTAACAACATTTATAAAAATAATTTAGGTTCAAAATTTTACATAATAAAATATACTATTGGACATGCTTTATTTTTCTCTATAAATAGAGTCCAAATTTACCATAGTTTGACACTTATTTTTTTACCACATTTCTCTCTTTCTTTACTTACTCTATAATAATCAATTCATTCCCTCTTTAAAAGTTCGATAATTATGGATGACAATAATCCAAATTGTTCGGGGTTCGACATTGAATAGTAATATGTACCGTACATCGGCTTTGTGTATTGTTAATATTTAAATATTAATGTATCGTACATCGTGTGTTCTTTTATTGTTCGTCAAATGCAATTTATGTTTTTTCATTAATTGTGTTAATTGATTTTACGGATTACAAACTTATATAAGCGTTAGTAGTTAAAGATGGCATTAATTAATTTTAATTATACACAAATTAATAATATGAAACATACCATTAAAACTATAATTATCAAAATAAGTTAGAGAATATATTGTGGGGTATGTGTAAAGTAAGAAAGAGGATGTGGAAGAGGATCCTCTTTGTTGTAGAAAAATATGTGGAGATGTTAAAAGGAAGAGGATGAGTTAGTGGGAAATGAGGTGGAGGAAAGAGAAAATGAGGTGTCAAGAGGAGAAAAGGAGAGAGAAAATATAAGAGGAAGAGGACCTCCTCTCCATTGCTCATGCTCTAACTCCACCTTCTTCTTCATCTCAATTCAAAACATCAAAAAATCTCACTCAGAAAAAATACACAAAAAACATCCAAAAAAAGCTTGAATTTCATCAACAATGGCGAGAACAAAGCAAACAGCGAGAGAATCCACCGAAGGAAAAGTACCAAGGAAGCAACTCGCAACAAAAATCAGCTCTGGCTACCGGAGGAGTGAAGAAATCTCATAGATTCCGTCCTGGAACTGTCGCTTTACGTGAGATCCGAAAGTACTAGAAGGGTACTGAGCTTTTCATCAGGAAGCTCCCATTTCAGAGATTGGTGAGAGAAAATGGCGGGAAACATAATACATCATTTCTATAGTTTGCTTTAACGATCTAATAAGTTACCAGTTTATTAGGTTTCTTCTAAAACCCTAGAAAACAGGTTGAGGCAGAAGTTGGAGGAGAGAGAAAATCCTTAAATGGATCGATATGTTGTGCTTGTGCCACCTGAACCTTCATCCTCAAACCCTAAGCCAATTAGAAGGTACTTTTAGTCTTGTTTTTTATTTTACTCGTTGCTGATAAAATGATAATTGATTAATTTACTGGAATTTGTTTTGGATTTTGAAAATTGAAAGCCTCGTTGGAGAAGAACTGCAATTGAATTGAATGGTTGTATAGAATCCAAGTATAAGCGCGAAATGTGTGGGTTATTGGTTCAATCTTACTCTCAGGTTGGAAGATATAATTTGAAAATTGAGCTGTTTGCTTAGTTGCTCACTGTTTTTTGTTGAGGTTGTTGATTAATTGTGTGATTAATTGGTTGCTGTGTTTGTCGTTCGAAGATTGGTGTGTTTACTCACTTGTATCATATAGATGGACGTCCTTGTCGAACCCATGTATGTCATAATGTCACCTTTGTTACCTCTGATAAAAAAATTTCCAAGTTAATTTCTTGAAACCTTTTTTTTTTGTAATTTGATTGACGACAAAGTTTGGTAATGTGATCAATTTTGTGCAGATGGACCGTGTCCAGTCGTTTGCTGGCATGGATGTTCCGCTGTCTAGTAGAAGGTTTGTGCATCACTTGTATCATATAGGTTTTTGCATAGAAGCATGTATAAATGAAGTTATACTAGACGAGTTGTATTTTTTTTTGTTGTGATATGTGTTGTTTAGTTTGCCGGTTTGATTTAGGGATAAGGAAGTGAAAGCAGCATGTAAAAGGAAAACTGTTATTTGTTGGTCTTTGCTACTATTTTTAGCTGGTGAAGTATAATCCATATGTTTGCTTATCATGTGCGAAAATATGTAATGGAAGTGGTACTTTCCATCTTCATATCTCTACTTTCCTGCTGGCTGTTGCCATGTGCCCTTCATCAAGAACTTTTTCTGCTTTGTCACTTTTTGTTATCTATTCATCTGTCTGTATGATTTGTTTCTTCCTTGCAGGCATGGTATATCTGCAGTAGAGTTTGATGATCAGGTAAATGATGGACGAGTGTTCTCATTTTGTTTCCAGTATTGATTATATTGATCTAAATTTGGGTAATATGTGAAATTGTGAATTCAGTTCGGGTACAATTAAAAATCAGTTTAAAACAATTTCAGTTTAAAACAATTTCAGTTCAGTTTCAGTTTCAATTAGTTCAGTTACATATTCAGTTCAGTTCAGTTGATTGATTAACTTTTCAGTTTTTCACAGTTATTTTCAGTTACAGTTTGTTTCAGTTCAGTTGCAGTTCAGTTTTGGTTTTTCATTTACAGTTTATTTCAGTTTCAGTTCAGCATTTTTCAGTTTATTTCAGTTCCAGTTACTCCCAGTTCAGTTTAATTCAGTTTATATTTCAGTTGTTTCAGTTCAACCAGCAGTTCATTAACCAAACTGACAGCTCTACTCACAATATATAATTACTATGAAAGTATAACAAGTTTACTTTATAGAAAAAGTTATACAACTTATTTTTTTTTAAGTTTTATAGAAAAGAACAAGCTCAATTTAGAAATAACTTATAAATGATATACTATATATAGTCATTCAGTTTTAATTTAGATTTAGGCCCTGTTCTTTTGGACGTATTTTCAGCAAAAATAAGTAAAAATAAGTTCAGTTCAGCAAAAATAAGTTCAGTTCAGCAAAAATAAGTAAAAATAAGTTCAGTTCAGCAAAAATAAGTTCAGTTCAGCAAAAATAAGTTCAGTCTTATCTAATGTTGTAATTATTATTTTTGTTTTCAATATTACTATTTATATTGTTATTATTATTAATATAATAATTATAATAACGATGAATTTGTAATTTTTTATTTTTTATTTAATTTAATTTTTTTATTTTTTAATTTAATTTTAATATTTTTATTATTTATTATTTATTATTATTATTTATTATTAATTATTTATTATTTATTATTATTTATTATTTATTATTATTTATTATTTATTATTATTATTTATTATTATATTATTTATTATTATTATTATTTATTATTTATTATTATTAATTATTATTATTATTATTATTATTATTTATTATTATTATTTATTATGATTATTTATTATTATATTATTTATTATTATTATTATTTATTATTATTTATTATTTATTATTTATTATTATTATTATTTATTATTTATTATTTATTATTTATTATTTATAATTATTATTTATTATTATCATTTATTATTATTATTTATTATTATTATTATTTATTATTATTATTATTATTTATTATTATTAATTATTTATTATTAATTATTTATTATTAATTATTTATTATTTATTATTTATTATTTATTTATTATTATTTATTATTTATTATTTATTATTTATTATTTATTATTTATTATTTATTATTTATTATTTATTATTTATTATTTATTATTTATTATTTATTATTTATTATTTATTATTTATGATTTATTATTTATTATTTATTATTTATTATTTATTATTTATTATTTATTATTTATTATTTATTATTTATTATTATAATAATTTATTATTATAATAATTTATTATTATTTATTATTTATTATTAATTATTTATTATTTATTATTTATTATTATAATAATTCATTATTATTTATTATTTAGGGATATTATCTCCGATAACCCCGACTTATAGGCCTTTTCCAATATAACCACGACTTTGGCGTACCTGTCTCCGATAACCCTGAACTTGGTTTTTGTCATTAAACTTGACGGAATTTGTCACGGTGTTAACTTGGTTTGACTTTTGCTAAATTCATCTCTTTCTCTCTCTCTCTTGTTCTTCATCCCCTTCATGTACTACTATAAAATATAGACTATAATTATTTCTTAGTTTTAATTACTCTATCATATGCGTTGGGTTTTTTTTTTTTTTACATTTTTAAGTTGGTATTTTTCTAGCAGCAAATTATTCAATTCTTCTTGGCTTCTTTTCCTTCAGCTCGATTTGTATAGCTTTCAGAGTGCAAAATCTGCAACAATTACCGACCACATGTTTGATGCTCCAAATTTTAGGATTTCCAAAGGACAGATAAGTCGGTGATAAGATTTAGATATCCTTGTCAAATTTCAATTTTTTTTTTTAAAAAAAATTATAGGTTTTACTCAAATTAGATCATAAAATTCTAGGTTTTACTTAATTTCTCCTGATTCTTTCTTGCCCCCATTTCTTGATCCGCGTTGTGTTTGGTTGCTAAGAGGATAAGCCCAAATTCTGTCTGTTTGGTAAAGGAAATTGAGAGTGTTTGATACATCATTGAAGAATATGCGAAAAATTCCGAGAGTACCCCGAAAAAATTTGACCCGTTTGATATCGGAGATATGCTGGGACTTGGAAGTTCTTCAACATTGGAAGAATGATTTTACTAGCAGTACCCCGAAAAAGTTATGGCTTAATGGTAAATTACAGCTTGAAAAAGTTAGGGTTCAATGGAAAAATTACAGCTTTTGGATCTTTCTTCTAACAAGACATTACCCCCTAGACTTTGCACGGAGAGAGACTAGAAACTTTGATTACATTGGGGAATTTCTTGCTTGGCTTGAATTCCTAAGAGTTGGGGAGATGGAGAAGAGGATATGTCGGGCTTTGCGAAAAATTCAATGGGAGGAAGATGAAGACAAAGAGGTAAGTTGTGGGTTTATAATTTAAATTTTTGGGTTTGCGTAAAAGTTTGTTTGATGGAAGAAGAAAATTTACGGGTTTGATGTATTTTGAGGGGAAATTTATGGGTTTGATAGATGAAGAACAAGAGAGAGAAAAAGATGAATTTAGCAAAAGTCAAACCAAGTTAACGCCGTGACAAATTCCGTCCAGTTTAATGACAAAAACCAAGTTCAGGGTTATCGGAGACAGGGCTGCCAAAGTCAGGGTTATATTGGAAAAAGGCCTATAAGTCGGGGTTATCCGAGATAATATCCCTATTATTTATTGTTAATTATTTATTATTTATTATTTATTATTATTATTATTTATTATTATTTATTATTTATTATATATTATTTATTATTTATTATTTATTATTTATTATTTATTATTTATTATTTATTATTTATTATTTATTATTTATTATTTATTATTTATTATTTATTATTTATTATTTATTATTTATTATTTATTATTTATTATTTATTATTTATTATTTATTATTTATTATTTATTATTTATTATTTATTATTTATTATTTATTATTTATTATTTATTATTTATTATTTATTATTTATTATTTATTATTTATTATTTATTATTTATTTATTATTTATTATTTATTATTTATTATTATTATTTATTATTATTATTTATTATTATTATTTATTATTTATTATTTATTTTTTATTTTTTATTATTTATTATTTATTATTATTATTTATTATTATTATTTATTATTTATTATTATTATTGTTATTAATATTTATTATTATTATTATTAGTATTTATTATTATTATAAATATTTATTAATAATTTATTATTTATTATTTATTATGTATTATTATTTATTATTATTATTTTTTATTATTTATTATTATTATTATTTATTATTATTATTATTTATAATTATTATTATTTATTTCTTATTATTATTATTTATTATTATTATTTATTATTATTATTTATTATTATTATTATTATTATTATTATTATTATTATTTATTTATTTATTATTTATTATTTATTATTTATTATTTATTATTTATTATTTATTATTTATTATTTATTATTTATTATTTATTATTTTTTATTATTTATTGTTATTTATTATTTATTATTATTATTTAGGAAAAATAAGTTCAGTTCAGTAAAAATAAGTTCAGTTTAGCAAAAATAAGTTCAGTTCAGCAAAAATAAGTAAAAATAAGTTCGAGTTCAAAAAAAAATAAGTTCGGTTCGGCAAAAAATAAGTTCGGTTCGGCAAAAATAAAATAAGTTCGGTTCGGTTCGGCCAAAATAAGTTCAAAAGAACGGAGGCCTTATAATACATGTGCAATATTTATTTGTTAATTTCTTATTACTAGGAATATAAATTGAATGTTATATTTTGAATGAGGAAATTTTCATATTATTAAAACAAATAATCTAAATAAGGATAAAAAAAAGTCAATACAACATATTATTGATATATATGAGTCATACATCCGGAATTATGAAATTTGAATTAATTATCTGATTTTCTTTTCTATTTTTCCCTCTAAGACGCAAGTAAACAATCGCAATCAAATCAATGAATTTTTTTTGTTGGCAAAACATCAACCAATTTTTTGCAAAAAGTAAATATGTGGATATCAAACTAAAAAAAGAAATGTTTTTTTTTTATTTACCTTCGTATAGACTTTTTTAATATGTACTTTGTTAAAGATGTTAATCATAAAATTCACATGAATGCAAATATATATACACACTAATAAACCATAGCTTGATAATTTAGCCTATGTGTCATTCATATGTTTGCTCTCTCCATTTGGTGAAGCAAAAATCTTTTGAAGTAAACCCAAGGCCACGTATCAGTTTTGTATGATGCATTTGGCACCTAAATTTTTATTTAATTGGGCGTGTTTCAATCAAGCTTCTCTCAATCAATTACAATCTTTACAATATAGAAATAAAACACGTGTATGTTTAAATCATGGACAAGTTGATCAACTAATTTTAAATCATTCCCATAAATTAAAACTTGATTTTAGAAAGTAATCAATTGCAATTGATCATGGACGGTTTTCCTAAGGAAAAAAATCAAGTTAAAATTCTTTAAACATTGTTTTAAACCTTAAATCTATCACTATATAAATTATAGAAGTAATGTTTAAAAATCTATGGATCGGACTAAAAAAATGTTTTAGACAATGTAGTATAGTATCCATGATTATATTAGAACGGAGATTGTATATGAAGTATATTAAGATTCTTATTTCTTAAAAAAGATTACAGAATGACTCTTGGTATGATTTCACAATTGGTGGGGGTTTGAAGATGGTTGATCTCACGTGAGGGGACAACTTTTGATGTTATCTTCTATAGCTAATTAAGTTAACCATGGAAGCCTCTCCCCACGTTTGAGATTTGGCTTCTTGAAGAATTTGGATTGACAAATTCTGAAATCTAGAGATACATTACCATAGTCTAGCAATTTGACTTCTTCTTTTGCATCATACATATAACTAGGTAGACATATACTTCCTCAGCTCCATTCTTTATTAATGGCAACATATGGATTTTCATACTATTTATACACAACTCTATCATCATTCACCATCAATTGTGATTTTTACGTACAAAAAAATTTAGTCATGTGAGATCATGTTAGATTTGTCTCGATATAACTTTTAATATATCAACTTTTTATAATTTTTATTAGAAGGTAATTAATGATATTAATAATTAAAGGTGTGGATTGGCATACCAAGCGTGAAAACTCAAATATCACAATTAATAAAGAACGGAGGAAGTATTATGCACATACATTAACACACTTGGTATATGTATAGGGTTTAGATCAGATGACATAATTGCGTCATGATACAATAGCCACATACTCACATCATAATAAAGTCTCGATGGAGAGCTATATTATCTGGCACAAAGCTCTGTTAAGTCTTTTGATGGGTTGTGCATGGAAAAAAACAAATTTAAGGAGTATATTACTTGATTAGGGCTTAATAATCTTCAAGTACTTTGTATCAACGCCATTTTGTTGATGATGTTCCAGACATTGTTATTTCTCTTGCTTCTTATGAATTAATGTATTAGCTCCCTTGGTTGGGTTAGGGGTGTAAGTGGATTGGATCAGATTGGACTTCGCCAAATTCAATTCAGGACAAAGTTTTTTGGACTCGAGAAAATTGAGTCCAAATCCGATCCAAACCTTTTTTTTTGAGTCCAGTGCATTCCAGTCCGAAACTTTTTTCTTAAGTCCGAATCCAATCCAGTTTGATTATTATATTAATTTTTTTCCCACTTTAGGTTCATACTATTTTCTTATGATTATAATTAGAAAATTTGAACTTATTATATCTATTGCACAAAGTAAGTTACATACATCTTTGAATACTATAATAATTAAAAAGCCTTTTAAATTGAGAGAGAAAACAGAGAAAAGGAAATTTATATAGTGAAATGAGTTATCAATTTGCATAGGTAGCAGAGAGAGGTTGAGAGAGAATGCAAGGTAGAGAGAGGCTGAAAGAGTGAGAGGACGTGAGGAATGACTAATGAGGAAGATGACTAAGCCGGCTACTAGGGAATAGAGTTATCATTTATGATTTTATTTAAGAAAAGGCTAAAACGGTAACCAACATTTGACTTTTTAGTTTCCATTTTGGGCTTTTGGATGGTAAGTGAAAATTTTGACCTTGACTAAAAAATTTCAAGTGGAAAGGTTGAGAAGTCCAAAACTTGAAAAATAATACCAAAGAAATTCTTTTTATATACATATATATATATATATATATATATATATATATATATATATATATATATATATATCTATATATATATATATATATATATATATATATATATATATATAGAAGTGAGTTCATATGAGAATACATACTTACATGAGAAATGAGAATGGATTTTACGCGCTATAACTCTAATGAACAAGTGATGTAACTCTAATGAAAAAGTGATGTAACTCCAAAAAAAGAATATTAGAAAAAAAATTCAAAAAGAATTTCTTTTTTGGGCTCAAAGTTTTTTCGGGGGTATAACTCTAATGAACAAGTGTTGTAACTCTAATCCAATCCCGTGGTTGAGATTCATTCTCATTTCTCATGTAAGGAGCATTCTCATGTGATCTTGCCCCTATACATATATATATATATATATATATATATATATATATATATATATATATATATACATATATATATATATGTATATATATATATATACATATATATATATATATATATATATATATATACATATATATATACATATACATATATATATATACATATACATATATATATATATATATATGTATATATATATATGTATATATATATATATGTATATATATATATGTATATATATATATATATATATACATATATATATACAATCCAAAAATATTTGGACTCAAAAATTTGAGTACGACTCCAGTCCAAAAAAATTCCGATCAGTCAATCCGACAAGTTTGGACTGAACTAGATTAGACTTTGGACTTTTCGCAGTCTGCTTACACGCCCTAGCTTGGGTTTCCTAAACAAGAAGGCAATAAATTAATGGGAATATGCATTTATTACTCTAAACAATTATAATCTATATTATATTAAAGCGTTAAACATAATGTGTGTGATTAGAGGATTTATTTTATATGAATAAAAATTGGAAGAAGATAAAACTACTATTGCTATGTACTATTAAATACTGAATTTATATAAAATAAATCAATATACAAGAATATTAAAAATAGTTATAATCATAATCTACATAATATAAACAGTCATATCTATATAGAATAGATAATTATAAGTTTATTATCACTTACTTTATATTATTTTCAAATATAAATTAACTATAGTAGATAGTACTATATAGTATGAAACTTTATCCTTCAGTTAAGTAACATTATCATTTATTGTCATATAAATTAACGGCTTTTTTTGTACGAAAAAAACTAGAAATTGGCCCAATCCGAAAAAACTACCGATTTTACCATATTTTTAAATTTTAGCATTTTAGTTATAATATAGTAGATGCTTTTGAATGATGAATTAAAATAAGTTTAAAAAAAGGGGACAATACAAAGGATAAACAACATTATTAATAAGACATCGTAGAGCTTATAGTTACGTACTTTAACCTTTTTTAGATGCTTGAGACATATGTATGGCAAATTAAGAGTAACGTGGAATAACTAAATATAATGCATGGCCCTATGTCAATGTAAATTAGTTATCCTAATTTTAATTAATTTATGTCCAACAAATATTACCAAGCTTTGTGATTACCTCGATATCCCTTTTTAAATTTCACAAGCAAAATTTGTCAACGACAACAACTTTGTACTTATATAACCAATTTAAAGGGATGATAAGAAAAAGACAATAATACAATAATGGGTGTATACTATATATTAGCGTGTGAAAAGATAAAGTCTTTTGTACTCGAAAAGCAAAACAGAGACGAAGATCACAAGGTACACACATTTATATAGTGATAACCTATACTTTGACTATTCTAGAAAAAACCAAGAGTAGAAAATTATATATTTATTCTTTTGGATAAGAGAAAGTGAAATTTATATCGATACAAAAACAACACTAATAGTCCTTTATGAAAAAATAAGTATATTTTAGAAATGATAGTAATTGTATAATATTGAGTGGTCCTCATACACTTCAATTGTCTGTAAATAAAATGGTGGTATATTAATCTGAAAAAGATTTGTTAAATAAAGTTCTAGGTTATTTGAATAATCTGTGTTTGAAAAACTATGAGGAAGAAGAATGAAGATGAAATGAGAAGAGAAGAGCCAAATAATTCATCCTATGACTCATCATCGTTAGAGGTCAGTCGTGTTATATAATTTAGTGCATTGAAGAGTAGCTTTTTTTAGTAGTAGTGACTTAATTAAAAATTATTTAGGGAAACAACTTATGTAGTTAAACATTATTCAGGTACATAATTTATGTAGTTATATAGCTAAAAATGTCAAAATCAAAACAATGGCTTTTTTTTCCTCATGAAAAAATGGATAAGAAATCACCCATGACTGATAGATGTTTAGAGTGGGAGTTAGCGTGTATACAACATACTGATTCTATTAATACCCCGATCTTTAGTGATGTTTTTTTAACTTAACCTTCCAACAATCATTATGTCACTCCAAACACTGTATTAAATAGAACTCCCAACAATAGATATAATAGGGAGTATATATAGTTAGTAGACAGTATATAACTGCTCGACAAAGTTGATATGTGTTGCTCTAAGAAAACGAATTGAATTAGTGAATATATTTAAAGGAAGTAAATATGGAGCTGCTTAAAATTTTATTTGAATTACAACAAATTCTGCTTTCATGTATATCATTTATATGTACACTACTTTTTTGTTTTCAATTGAATTAGTGAATATATTTAAAGGGAGTAAATATGAAGTCGCTTAAAAAATTATATGAATTACAACAAATTCCGCTTTCATATGTATATATTATTTATATGTACACTACTTTTTTGTTTTCAATTATACATGGATGATAATAATAATTAAAGTTTCATGAATATAATTACTTACTTAGCCAAAAAAAAGATAATGATTATTTTCAAATTATCAATAAAAGTTGAGTCGTACAAGGTCCTATTTTGTTCACCTCAATTTTAGTCCATATAGGATTGGTGATTTCAGATAAGGTCCAATAATACTACCATCATATGCATGACAGCACGAGTATATTACACTTATAAATAATTTAATCATGTAAAAAAAATCAAAAATATTTTCTTTTTGAAAAAAGCCTGAATGAGAGTCAGATTCATGGTTTGTTGTAACTGACATTATGCTCTTAATTTATGAGAACAAGAAGATTTTAATATGCAAAATATAACGCAAAAGGACGAAAATCTATACATTTTCTTTTTTGTGCTAAACCTATGAGATTTGTATGGTAGTGCGGATGGATAAAATATTGACATGCATGTTCAATTATTGATTCAAATCAAAACTCAAAAGGTTATTTAGATATGAATGATAGAAATCAGATTAGAAGAGTTACAAATCAAAAGGAGGCAAAAGAAAAGGTGATCATAGTAGAACTATTAGATTATCAAAGAACAAATCAATTAGCATACATCAAGGACAAGATTATAGACAAGGAGTTATGCACATCACTGATTCAAACTTGCAGCTACAATTTAAGTAAATTTGTCACGACGCTTTTTATTTTAAAAAAATATCGAATGTAAATCGTTATTCATAGAATGTGAATTTACATGAAAATTTTGCAATACAAACATATACAAAAATAAATCAAGTGACGACATAAGAGAGAGAATCAATGTAGCCAAAACAAAGGAAATTAATTGACTAGTTTTTGTATATTCATAGATTGTGAATTTACGTGAAAAAAATTCAATAGAAAAATATAGAAAAAAAAATCAAGTGACGACATAAAAGAGAGAATCATTCTAGCTAAAACAAAGGAATTTTTTATAGATTAGTTTCCAAATATCAAATATGTCTTACTACTTAAACAAACAATATAATGTTAGTCTATCAAGATTAGTGAAATTTTAAAAGCTTTTAAGATGTATATATGTTACCTGTACGATTGATTCACGTGTGGGAGAAGCCAATTTTAATAATTCTCACAAAATAGATAGTCTTGAAATGTTCCTCATGGATGAAGATGTAATATTTCCTATTGGACGATTTTTTATATATTATTGTTCAAACAAAATATTTATTACATACCAATGTTATTTTATTCACGAAATATGATTATCTTTGTTCAAGCAAGTTGTATAGTTGCCTTTGTCCCGATGATTACATAGATTAAGAGAAATATCAAAGTTATTGGTTACATCTAACATTGGTTTAGAAGAAGCTATCTGTCATGAGTTCAAAATATCTATGAATTACTTATCTAAGATGAAAAGATGTGAAGGATTATGACTTCTTCAATATGGGTTCAATGAGACGAATAAACATGATCGTACACGATTATGTTTTTTCTTATTTATTGGAGAAAATTCAGAAGAATTTCTTTACGTATTGATAGTGTCAAAATTGGAAACGAAGAGTTATTTGGGGATATGAGGGAGTAACAGTTAAAAGAAAAGTCTTTCTAATTCTATCATTTTTTATGTTTGTGAAATGTTCTTAAAGAAGTTTAATTTGTCTTTTTTTCCCTTTATTGTTATTTTGTTAGTTTTATAATTATTAATTTTGTCATTAGATTTAGACTTAATTAGACTCATAACTAAATAACGTGTGATATCAAATATATAGCGCAAATCAATAATAACATATTAGTCTATGATTAGCTTGCATCTAAGGATCTAAATGCACGATTCTTTACCCAACATTTTAAAAGGCAACTAAGGTTAGCTTTTATGATCAGAACGTCAGACTTCCATCCAATGAGTCATACAAATTTTCTTTAAGGAACTTTTCATATTATATTGGACTAACTTTTGGACTTGTGCATCTTGTACGTGAGATTTGTATTATATCTATTTATGAACTTATGATAATTTTCTTAAATCGTAGTTTTAAATATTCATAGATAATTAATGTAATATCAAAGACATGAAAGTAAGGCACATGTTATAAGGTACACATTGGAGTAAATAGAACTATGTACTCCCAATTCAGTTAATTTAAGTGGCCCCACTCAGAAAAAATGAAAAATATATTGAGATTTTGTTTCTTGGGATTACATAGCTCTATGTACTCCTAAGGTGTACCATATATGTTATTCGTAAAGGTAATGACATATTAATTTAGCTTATGTACTAAATATAAGTAAAGTAAAGTATACATAAGTTCAAATAAGATGAGATAAGATAAGTTTAAATAAGATAATATAAGTCCATATATATAAGATATGACAAGTTCGGTAATAAGTTAAGTTCAGATTAGATAAGATAAGTTATGTCGATCAAAATTCAGTAGTATGACTAACATCCTTGCAAATTGACTAATGATTAGCTATAATTTTCTAATTATGTCAGTCAAAATTCAGTACTATAACTTACTTCCTTGCAAATTAACTAAAACCCATCAACAAATTACAAAAACAATAGAAAAAAATCCATAGTGAAAGAAAAAAGGGTACATGTAGATTGCAGGTTGCAGTGTAGCAGACACTCAGTGGTGGCTGGTGGATGTTGGTCAGGTGTAGTGCAGCAGTAGTGCATAAGTGTTTCATATTGCCAATTTAAAAGTATTGAACAAAATTTTCAGATATCAAATCCAATTTACGAAAATCATAGTTGTACAATATGTGGGTCATTAGCCAGTTTTAATTACTCTCAATACAAGATCATAAAATATAAATGACAAGTTATTAGTTTTGAAATGTAGATAGAGTTGTTCTCATGGAGTTCTCAAGGTCTAAAAGCATTGACTATAGTCATTGACATTGCTGGTAATATGTAAAAAGTATTTCTTCCTTCTCTAGAATATCCATTCACTTTCATTTCAAGTTCCAAAGTTTGAAAATTTTAGTATAATTTTATCTTAATACACTGTATGTGTTAATAATGTTGTATAAGATATGCCTGAATCCATTTAATTTGTTAGCACTAGTACAGAATTGTCAATTTGCGTCGGACCTGGGAACCCCATTTGCGTCGGACATTGGTCCGACGACACAGGTCTCGTCGCAGATGAAAGATACATAATCTGCGTCGGATAAGACACGACACAGTTGATTGACTATTTGCGTCGGACCCTGCCCAACGTCCGACGCACATGATGCATACAACAGTATATGCACTAAACATCAAGGTAATCAATATAGTGTTTTTATTGGTTTTTCGTTGTCATCCATATATGTATCGCACACACATATATGTATATATATGTCGATCTTAATACTTTTATTAATATGATTCGTTTACAAAATCCATAACAAAATCAAGATGGCCCGATCAGGAGTTACCCGAAGTTGAATTGTCATTCAATAGCGAATGGACCCAATGTTTAACAATGATCGAACTAAGGTCATTACTAATTCAACCCGAGTACATTTGACTTAACTCAACCGTACATGAAACCTAAATACGATACTCCGAGCAAACCCAAAAAAAATGTCAACGGGCGATCATACCCGGGAATGGATCGACTTGTAAATGGAACGCTCGGACTCGTCCCAAGACCCAGGGAATCCCATGATTCAAATGTGTTCGACCCAGTTGAACAAAACCTGACCAATCATGACCTGGGACACTGACAATCAGAATCCTGACCTATCCGGGTCTGACCTGGTTCGCCGTGGGTATACCCATAACCTGTTTAAGAACCTGTTTTGACACCACTAAATTTCTACCAAGAACCAAGAATGGAAATCTTTTCGGCAATTTGTCAAGGTATTGTTCATTCTGAAATTTTATATCTAAAATTGTAATGTATTTTTTTTTTGTTATATAGCTTAGATCTTTAGTCTTGAGTAACAAAATCTGTTATAGAACTCAAAACTCAGACTATGTGATTTTTTTATCAACTCAACCTCAAATCCTAAACCTTTTTAGTTATATCAGGTCGTTTCTTAGTTCTATCAAGATCTTAAATCCCGACAATCAACATGTAATCTCATTGAAAATTTCAGTTCTGAATTTTGTTCGAATACACCTTGAGATTTGAACAACTTTTGAGTTATATCATTATATATATATATATATAGTATGATATGAGGTTCTGTTAAGAGGTTTTAGGGTTTAATTTGTCTCTCTTGTTATATTCTTTTCCTTCAATATATATGTGCTACAAAAAGTCACGCCACATATGGGCTTACAAGATAGGAAATACATCAATGTGATACATGTTGCCTAAATGTGATACATGTTGCCTAATATAGCTCAATACCCCCCCTCAAGTTGGAGCATGGGGATCATAAATGCCAAACTTGTGAAGGAGTGACTCAAACTGAAGCTTCCCAAGAGCCTTAGTGAAGATATCGGCAAGCTGCTCGGTGGTATGCACATAGGATGGAGCAATGAGACCATCAGTAATAGCATCACGGACAAAATGACAGTCAACCTCTATATGTTTCGTGCGCTCATGAAAAACAGGATTCTTAGCAATATGAAGTGCAGATTGACTGTCGCAAAATAAGCGAATAGCAGTAGGATGATGCACACCTAAACTCAATAAGAGGCCCTTCAACCACTTCAACTCACAAGTAATGGCTGCCATAGAGCGGTATTCGGCTTCAGCCGAAGAACGAGACACGGTAGCTTGTTTCTTGGTCTTCCAAGCAATGGGAGAAGCACCAAGAAAAACAAGCCAGCCAGTGAGGGCGCCCGGGGTAAGAGGGCACGCCGCCCAATCAGAATCACACCAACCTGCTAAAGTCAATTCACTATCTGCTCGCAAGAGGATACCCTGACCCGGAGTACCCTTTAAATAACGAACAACGCGCAAAGCAGCCTCCCAATGGGCAATGCGGGGAGCCTGCATAAACTGAGATAAGATATGCACAGAATAGGCCAAGTCCGGACGAGTAACTGAAAGATATATAAGACGGCCAACAAGGCGCCTATAAGACTCAGGATCATCAAGGAAAGCACCCGTAGCAAGAGCAAGTTTATGATTTTGCTCAATCGGAAAGCTAGCAGGCTTGGAGCCTAAAAGACCAGCTTCTGAAATAATGTCTAAGGTGTACTTACGCTGACAAAGAAACAAGCCAGATGAACTACGAGCCACTTCAATGCCAAGAAAGTATTTTAGAGGGCCCAAGTCTTTCATTTTGAAACAATCACAGAGATAGGCTTTGAAAGCCTCCAAAGCAAGGAATCGTTCCCAAGAATGATAAGATCGTCCACACATACACTAACACATTGATCTGAATAGAGCTCTGAGTAAAGGTAAATAAAGAATAGTCAGAGTAGGATTGTAAAAAACCATACCCTTTCAGAGCAGCAACAAGCTTGGCGAACCAGCACCGGGGAGCCTGTTTGAGGCCATAAAGAGATTTGCGGAGACGGCAAACCATATTGGGTTGAGAAGACTCAAAACCTGGTGGAAGCTTCATATACACCTCTTCTTCTAAATCGCCATGAAGAAATGCATTGTGAACATCCATTTGATGAAGCTCCCAATTTTTAGCAGCAGCTATAGCAAGAAAGGCACGAACTGTAACCATTTTAGCAACGGGAGCAAAAGTTTCGGTGTAATCAATGCCTTCCTTTTGATGATTGCCAAGGACCACCAACCGAGATTTCTGACGATCCGGATTGCCGAGCGAGTCAAATTTATTGCGGTAAACCCACCGACCGCCAAGAGCACGCTTGCCGTGAGGTAAGGGCACCATAGTCCATGTACCATTCTCTACTAAGGCACGAATCTCATCATGCATAGATTTGCGCCAACCTCGCATCTCGCATAGCCTCTTTAAAAGATTTGGGCTCAAGTAATGGAGGTAAGAGCAAAATAAACTTTCGATATTTCACGGAAAAACGTGACAATTAATGTAATGTGCTATAGGATAAGGCTTACCGGAGGAATGCAGAGGAGCGGAAGAAGGAGAAGATGGACTCTCTACTTGAACAGCATTAGTAACATAGTCGCGCAGAAGGACGGAGGGAGTCTTCGTACGAAATCCGCGACCCAAATCAGGAGGGGCAGCAGTCGGCCCAGGAGAAGTAACAAGAGAACCGGATTCGGTGGAGGCATTCAACCCGGGAGAAATTACGCGGGGCCCAGCGAGATCAAGGGGCTCGCTTTGAGCGTCCAAAATAGAAGATGAGGGGGGGAAGGCCACCGTGTCGGCGGGGGGCCCAGGAGAAGGGTAGGGGTTAGGGAGAGAAGAAGTATTGGGGTGGGCACGAAGAATTGAGGATAGGAGCAGGTGAGGAAGCGGGATTTGTGGAAAGGAGGTCAGGAGAGTTTGAAGGGTGAGGATGGACGTGAGGTCCAGCAGGGGGAGATTGGGCCGGATTATGGACTTGAGGGTCATGAGGGGCGGACGGAGTAGAAGGGGGCTGGGTGGATGGGAAATTTGAGTTGGTCAAGGGAGAAGAAGTAGAAGGGGTAAAAATAGGGGGTTCATAATCTGCAAAATCATAGTGAATGTCATCTGTGTGGGCGACAATGGTGTATGGGTCAATATTGGCGGCCTCGGGATCACAAAATGGGAATGTTTCCTCAAAAAATTTCACATCACGCGAGACAAAAAATTCCTGACTATCCAAATCAAAGAGTTTCCAACCTTTCTTGCCAAGTGGATAACCAACAAACATACATTTTCGACTCCTACTAGCAAATTTATCCCCTTTTGAGCGATGATTATATGCAAAACATAGAGAACCAAAGACTTTAATAGCATCATAGGAGGGTGGATGACCAAACAGGAGTTCATAGGGGGTTTTGTTGTGAAGTAAGGGAGTAGGAGTGCGGTTAATAAGATGAGCGGCAATAAGAACACTCTCACCCCAAAAATAAATAGGAAGATTAGCATGAAATCTTAAAGCTCTACCCACATTCAAAATATGGCGATGCTTACGCTCAACTCGCCCATTTTGTTGAGGAGTGTGAACACATGATGTTTGGAAAAGGATGCCAGTAGCAGTGAAATAATCATGAAGACAATTAAATTCAGTGCCATTATCACTTTGCACAATTTTAATAGTTTGAGAGAACTGACGATCAATCAAAGCAACAAATGCCATAAACATCTGAAAAACCTCATTTTATCAACTAATAAATAAACCCAAACAGCTCGAGAGAAATCATCCACCAATGTCAAAAAATAACGTGCACCACAAGAAGATACATGTTTATAAGGGCCCGACAAATCACAATGCACCTTTTCAAAAATACGACTAGCCTTATTGTCACTAGTAGGAAATTGAGTGCGAGGATGTTTAGCACGAAAACACACCTCACAACCTTTATTCAAACTACCCTGTAAATGATGAACTGGAGGAAGTAATTTCACTATCTTCTCGGAAGGGTGACCCATGCGATGATGCCAAAGAACCAAGGATGATGTAGCCTCGCCAACGGAAACATGATGTACTGAAGTCCCTCCGCCAAAGTAGTAGAGTCCACCCCGCCTAACAGCCGTTCCAATCAGATTCCTCAACGGGTCCTGTATAACACAAACATCAGCATTGAATTGAACAGAACAATTCAGAGTCGCAGTTAATTGAGAAACAGAAAGTAAATTGCAATGTAAATGAGGCACAAACAGGACATGAGTGAGAGTAAGATGCTCAGAAAGACGAACAGAACCCTCGTGCTTAGCCATAACAATAGCACCATTAGGAAGACCAACGGGACAATCATCAATACAAATAAGATCAAATAACAGAGAAGCATCACCAGTAACATGATTAGAGGCACCTGTGTCAACTATCCAGTCAGTTGTAGTGAACATACCGTGCAAACGATCATCGGAAATTTTAGGATTACCAAGAAGACCTGCTAGTGCTTTCCATTGATCGGCAGTAAAGAGGGTAGAAGGGGTCCCAGCAGCCCCGACTACTGCACTAGAAGCAGCAGCTATAGTACCCGAAGTTGCTGCCACGTTGGCGCGAACTCCAGGACGGCTGCCTCCACCACGCCCAACAGACGTTTTGCTATTCCCGCGACCACCAGTGGGCTGCACACGGTCCTCCCACCATTCTGGGTAGCCGTGTATCTCAAAGCACGTGGACACCTCATGCCCGTTCTTCTTGCAGTGGGTACAATGGAAATGAGATTTATCTTCCCGCATCCGAGGTCGGGATGAATGAGAAGAAGACCCACTGCCACGAGGAGCAGTACGCACAGCAAAGCTCACCACATCAGAATTTTCGGTGGGCACAGATTTAGCTAAGCGAACCCGTTCCGCTTGAACGACCAATTGATAGGCTCGATCAAGTGTAGGTAAGGGATCTTGAGAAAGGATATTGGTGCGCACCGTACTATAATGATCCGGATCAAGTCCCATCAAAAACTCATGAAGTTTATTAACATTACGACGTTCTTCATGTAGTTGAGCAGCAGTACACGAAGAACAACAACCACAAGAAATAATAGGTTCATGATTATGTAGTTCCTCCCACAAAACATTCAATTTCCCATAATAAGTGGCAACAGTCATAGTTTTAGATTGCTCGCATCGAGCAAGAGACATTTTAAGTTGTTGAATCCTAGGTCCATTAGCCATAGCAAAACGAGATTTTAAGGAGTCCCATAGTCGTTTTACATCCCGGTATTTAGAAAGCGTACCTTTAACCTCCGGAGAAATCGTATTCATAATCCATGATATAAGCATGGCTTGTAGAGTGCTCCAATCTGCCTCGGTACAAGGAGGTGTAGGAGATGTGATTGTTCCGTTTAGAAAGCCAAATTTGCGCCGGGCTTCGAGAGCCATCTGGATGTCCGACGTCCAATGATCATAGTTATCTCCTGTGAGTTTTGTGGGGGTGATGAAATCTCCGGGACGGTCCTGAGGACCGAGAAAGAAGGGAGATGAGGAAAGAATAGTAGGCTGTTGTTGTGGAGGAATCGAGTCCTCCTTGGACTGATCGGCACCGGTCATGGTGGTTAGTGTATGAGGCGTGATAGGCCTGATACCATGTTAAGAGGTTTTAGGGTTTAATTTGTCTCTCTTGTTATATTCTTTTCCTTCAATATATATGTGCTACAAAAAGTCACGCCACATATGGGCTTACAAGATAGGAAATACATCAATGTGATACATGTTGCCTAAATGTGATACATGTTGCCTAATATAGCTCAATAGGTTCGATTATGGAGTTATTTGAATTTTTTAGTTTGATTTTACATTTTCATTGTAGATCTGGTACGTAGTTTAGTGATTTAAGTTAATTTAAAACAATGTCATTGCTTTTAAGTATCTCACTTTTCGTTTTTTTTTCCTATTCGATTGCCTTTCTAGGGAAGGATTTCAAGCAGAGATGAAAGAGAAAGGATTGGCTGCATTTTAGTTTATTCTCTTTTTGTTCTATTTTCTATATTCAAAGTTTGATGTAAGATGTAATTGAATTCAATTGTTTTGTGTTCAACTATTGCAACAATATTGGAATTGAATATATTGAATTCATTCATTAGTATCTGTAGTGCGTGAGATAATTACATTTTTTTTCAAGAAAAGCATGACCCAAACACAGGGGCGGATTTACTATGGGTTCACTGGGTTCACCTCAACCCAGTGATTTTTGGAAAAAAATCGCCCGGTTTTTTTTTTTTTAATTAAAAATATTTTAGGTATTAGATATATATTATATGCATGCAAAGTAGAACATGAAAGAAGCAAGTGCCGCAGTGGTTTTGTATCTATGTTGAGCGTGCGGGCTGGGATTGGAGGTCTAAGGTTCGAATCTACAATACACTATCCAACGAACACTTTTGTTTTTTTTTTCCTTCTCTAAACTAAGCCGGCCCCATCCCCATTCTCCCTCAACAACTAAACACAAACTCTGAAACTCAAAGCCGACATTTTTCCCAATTCCCCCAAACTCCCAAAGGCCAAAACCCTAAGCCACGAAGAACTGACCACCGTCTTGGGCCTCTTGGCGTCGGTCTTCCCCACCGTCTACTTCTGTCTTCGCGTCTTCCCCACCGCGACGGCGCACAAAGGCCAAAACCCTAACTCCCTAGACCCTAAGCAACGAAGAACTGAGCAACTGACCACCGTCTTGGCGTCTTCCCTACCGCGACGAGCCGGCGACTACTTCAATTTCCGGCGACCGCATCTAGCCAACTGTTTGAACGGTAAATCCCAATTCTTCAATTTTAAATATGAATTTCACTATTTCAGATTTTAGTCTTTTAGACATTAGATGATTAGAATATGTAATTGTAATTATATAATTTTGTTAATCATTTAAATGTTGAATACTTGAATGAATGAATGTGGAATTGTGGATTGTGGAGTTGTTACTTGTCACTTGTTAGTATTACTTAGACAGTTAGACTCACTTACTCAGATTTATGAATTACATAGAGTTGAATTTGTTGCTTTATGAATTTTAGATTTAAATGTTGAATGAATGAATGTTGAATGAATGAATGTGGATTGTTGATTTTGGATTGTAATTTGTGAATGTTGAATAAATGTTGAATGAATGAATGTGGATTGTGGACTGTGGATTGTGAATGAATGAATGATTGAATGTGATTGAACTTTGTAGTGTCTAGACTCATGGAGTTGAAATTTCTTGCTTGTGTAGATTGTATTGTGACTATGAAGGGTTTAGAATTTTTTTGGAAAGATCGTGCTGGAAATAAGTCACAAAAATGTATTGAACTTTGAGTGAATGGATGTATTTATTTTTTTTACCGGCTCCGAACCCATAGGGTTGGAATCCTGGATACGCCACTGCCCAAACATAACAGTGGTAATAATGAGGTGTTATCTTATAATATGAAAGATAACACTTATTTAAGAAATGTGTTATCTATGCCTGCGTTTAAACAATCAGAAGAAGAGCAAACTTAACATTTGGCAGTCAATTTGATTATTATTTTTCAAAAAACCGAGTAAAAACCGACTTTAATTTTGCACTATAAATACCCTAATCATATTTGAATTGCACTACAACATCAAAATTCATAAACCCTAAACACCTTCCCGTACATCCGGCCACCTTAAATTTATTTGAAATGGAGCATGAATATATAGGAGTAAAATGAAGGAGTCTGCCTTAAAAGATGTCATCAATGTATATTATTGGAAGATCATGGAGATAGACTAATTGTTATGAATTAATGGCGTGTTCTCCGAACAACTATGAATCTTTTAGGCTTCTACAATTCACATTTATAATGTGTTGATAATTGTCGTTGAATAGTGAAGTCTGGAAGATGACCTTTTGAGTTTTGATGCTTAGGTGCATACTACATAGTAGTTAGATTATAAAAATCTATATTATCTTCACTTTTATAAGCTGTTATTGGAACTTTGGAATAATAGGCCACCCCTATTTTCCATTGTATTTTTTGACGTGTATTTCCATGTATTAAGGGCTTGTTCTCTTCGGCATAAAACAACTCAACTGAATTGAACTGAACTGAATTGAATTGAACTGAACTGAACTGAACTGAACTGAACTGGACTGAATTATATTATAACTAATAGTAATGAATAAATTTAGAAACTGAACTGAACTGAACTGAACTGAACTGAACTGAAAATAAGTTGGGGAGAACAGACCCTAATTGTTATGATTGATAAACCTTTTTTTAGCTTTGTTAATTTTCTCTCTTCATAATATCTTAAGATTTATCATTTTATTTCCCTTTCCTCTCCTAAATTTCTCAATATGCAGGGAAAAAAATCAAAATGGAAGAACTACCTCAAAGATAACAAAACAAACATTATAACATCAAATAACATGTCTGATATCTATTCAATTTTCAAAGTATAATATATCAGGAAAAAAAACACAAGCAGTTTAGAATCATAGAACAAGTCTAATCTCTATTCTAAAAATAACATTGGTAGTAATCAAAAGAATATAATCTAAATTTGAAGAACATACTTTGTAGGTAAGAACAACATGTCTAGATAATAAAAATCATGGGCCATAAAAAAAAGAAATAGTAGAAGAAGGTACAATCAAAATAAAATTACGTAATTTTTAAGTTAAGGGAACACATATTTCATAATTAAAGAAATGGTCTAACCGTAATCTATGAAGCAAATAACGAAGGTTGTAAAAAAAACATATAGTATAACAACATACAACTAAAATTAAAAAGAACACACTCTTAAAAAAGAAAGAAAAGATATATAATCATTTACACACAAAAAAAAAACATACAAAAAAAAGGAAGAATATCATCATGTACCTAAGGTTAAAAAAACAAAAACAAAAACAAAAAGAACATCATCATCTACATTATTTAAAAACCATAAAAAATAATTAAATCAATTTATTCTTTTTCGTATGAAAATTTATGTTTGTCTAGAAGTCTCTTTCTATAAAAATATGTATAGGATCTAAAAGATAAGAGGCCAAATTATGAAAAGATATCATCCTATTTAGTTTTAGTGATTTGAAAAAGCTTTGTAAAGCTTCTTTTTTGGATGTTGCATCAGTTTAGGCAGCTTCTGCCTATCTTGATGATTTTCTTTTCTTTTTTTGAAGCAAAAATCTGAACTATTGTTTTGCTGTGTGGAAACTGTTGTTTGGTAGTAGGTCTACAGAGAGCTACATGCTCTTTGGTGCATCTTCCTAATTATAGGAAAATGGTGTTTATATTGGGAATATATGTACACCAATAGTACGAGTTCATATACAACCTCGATCGTTTCTTATCTTAAACATCTTGGATCAAATGCTCATGTACTCACAATTAGAGGTGTCAATTCAGTTCAACAGTTCAGTTATGGTTATATCCAAACAGTTCAGTTCATATCAGTTCAGTTTACACCAGTTAAAATTATTAACAGTTCAGTTCAGTTAACGAACTTTTCGCTCGATTTAATTCAGTTATTTTTATTTCCAGTTTCAGTTCAGTTCAGTTGCAGTTAAACCAGTTTTACCCGAACAGTTAAACCAACCAACGGTTGAAACCATAGCAGTTAAAACACGTTGCAGTTATTTTCAGTTTCGTTTCAGTTTATTTCAGTTATTGACGAAAACCACATAAGTTCGACAATAATCGCATCGGTTCGGGTATAAGTTATTCACATTCTTGTATTTGTTCGGAAAAAATGGAATTTCATGCCGGGTTTTGGCCAAATGTTTTTTTTGGGTTCGGTTAAAATTAATGTGGCAAATAAGTGTAGTCCGGTACTTGACTCGAAAACAACCGGTTGTACATCCCAAAAACGTGTATGAGGGTGACATTGATATATGTGTACTTTACTGATATATTCGACAATTTGAAAGAAGACAATTTTATATAAGTCGATATTTAAACTTTTAGTTGTATGCAAATCACATCATATTTGGTTAAACATCTCATATCGGTATAAATTCTTATAATCTTTCTCGAAAGACGAGTTAGACATTATTTTTTTTAAAGCTGATTAGATAAACGTCTTACTATAACTATATTAGATCAATGGATTAATATAACTATACTAGTCATTAAGCTCTTTGCATTTGAAAACTGAAAACATATAATCGACGTAAAATAAGTTAATATTGGATTAGATCAAGGTATCTATGTGAATTGAAAAGTTAAATCAAGATAGCAATACTCCATTTGAGTTAATCGTTAACAAGTTATATTCAATTTGAAACTCATATATCTGAGCTAATTAAATTGAAATAAATTGATATTATATTAGATGAATGTATCAACGTAAGTCGATAAAGTAATTGAAACTCAAAACATTTACTTGAATTGAAACATGGTGTTATTAGAATGAGTGTATCAATGTAAGTCGCTAAACTAATTCAAGATAATAAAACCACTGTACTTAAGTTAATTATCTCATGATCCTGATATGAAACGAAAATTCATATATGTAGTATACTGTAAGGTCTATTGCTGACTAAGGCTTGTTATAGCTTACACAAGTTCACTTAAGTGAATACAATCAAATTATTACAAAGCTGAGTAATTATTAGATAAGATTAACGATGTAAGACGATAAGGTAATTGAAGAATCCAAAACATCATTGAAACTAGTTGTTATTATAATAGATCAATGTAATAATTTGAATACTAACAAATAACAACCAGTCAACCATAAGTCCATACTGATCATTGATTAGAGCCAATAAACTTAGACATTTAGTTAGTTAGTGACTTTCTCACTACTCAGTCGCTCTCACTGAGTCACTATATAACAACAAAAAAGAGTTGAAAGTTGAGTTGAATTAAACAATTAGAAATTAAGAAATGAAAATATGATCAAGATCGTTGATGTTTCGGTTGTTGATCTTAAAAGATAGTAACATATGAGGCAATCTTATTAAACGGTCCACATTAGAAAAACCACGTTACGGTTCTTTATCTTACAAAATAGGGCTCGATGTTATTACACGGTTCACAATAACCGAAACATCATTAGATTAGATTGATCTACTTTCATTAAGTTAAGGTTCACATAAATCAAATGATCATAAGATTGATTGTCTTTGACATTAATCAAACCATCAAAAGATTGATCGTCTTTCATCTTTCGTGTTACGGGGTTCTTTATACAAGATACTGAAATAGGGTTCGATGCTATTACACGGTTAACAATAATCGAAGCATCATTAGATTAATTGACTTTCATCGTTGATGTTTCGGTTGTTGATCTTAAAACATAGTAACATAGGAATCGCGAGTCTATTTGATTCTCCGTCTCTTTGAGTTGCTACACGTATCGGTATTACACTATTACAGCTTTACCTTAACAATTTCACATCATTCATAATCATCTTTACATGAATCTTCCAACTTGTTCAAAATTAATAATACTAATTAAACTTTTAATGTTTATAATTTTTATTAATTTCTAACCGTAATAGTACTAGTTTAGGAAGTTAAGTAGAGAACCAAATTTGCTGGGCCTTTGGCCAGAAATATCAAAAAGTAGATGAATAAGAAAACAAAGCTTAATTCCTATTGGTTAATATGCATATACACGGATCACAATCCGTGAACTCAACATAAAACAACTATACACCGTCGATAACTCCTTAAATCCAACTGTTCTTATCATCCATCTCAAACACCTCGAAAATTTTACAATTCCCGCTCACTTTCTCCAATTCCGAAAACTCCCTATATAAACTCCCCTAAGAGCATGAGCAATGGAGAGGATTTCATCTCCTCTTAGCTCTCTCTCTCCTCAAAAAGGAGCTCCTCTCCATTGTAGGCCAAAGCAAGAGGATCCTCTTAGCAAGAGGATGGAAGGAAATCCTCCTTCTGTAGAGGAAATGGTTCCTCGGCCGGCGTGCAGAAGAGGAGGATGAAACGCATCCCTTCCCCATTGTTTTGTTGCGTTTTGACAGAATTTGGCTGAATTTCTTTTTTTTTTCCTGCAATGGGCCCACTTGATAGTTGTTTAAGTTTTGGTTGGATATTGTATTTCTCAAACAGTCACTAATTTTAACAACATTTATAAAAATAATTTAGGTTCAAAATTTTACATAATAAAATATACTATTGGACATGCTTTATTTTTCTCTATAAATAGAGTCCAAATTTACCATAGTTTGACACTTATTTTTTTACCACATTTCTCTCTTTCTTTACTTACTCTATAATAATCAATTCATTCCCTCTTTAAAAGTTCGATAATTATGGATGACAATAATCCAAATTGTTCGGGGTTCGACATTGAATAGTAATATGTACCGTACATCGGCTTTGTGTATTGTTAATATTTAAATATTAATGTATCGTACATCGTGTGTTCTTTTATTGTTCGTCAAATGCAATTTATGTTTTTTCATTAATTGTGTTAATTGATTTTACGGATTACAAACTTATATAAGCGTTAGTAGTTAAAGATGGCATTAATTAATTTTAATTATACACAAATTAATAATATGAAACATACCATTAAAACTATAATTATCAAAATAAGTTAGAGAATATATTGTGGGGTATGTGTAAAGTAAGAAAGAGGATGTGGAAGAGGATCCTCTTTGTTGTAGAAAAATATGTGGAGATGTTAAAAGGAAGAGGATGAGTTAGTGGGAAATGAGGTGGAGGAAAGAGAAAATGAGGTGTCAAGAGGAGAAAAGGAGAGATAAAATATAAGAGGAAGAGGACCTCCTCTCCATTGCTCATGCTCTAACTCCACCTTCTTCTTCATCTCAATTCAAAACATCAAAAAATCTCACTCGGAAAAAATACACAAAAAACATCCAAAAAAAGCTTGAATTTCATCAACAATGGCGAGAACAAAGCAAACAGCGAGAGAGAATCCACCGAAGGAAAAGTACCAAGGAAGCAACTCGCAACAAAAATCAGCTCCGGCTCTTAGGAGGAGTGAAGAAATCTCATAGATTCCGTCCCCGGAACTGCGCTTTACGTGAGATCCGAAAGTACTAGAAGGGTGCCGAGCTTTTCATCGGGGAGCTCCCATTTCGGAGAGTGGTGAGAGAAAATGGCGGGAAACATAATACATCATTTCTATAGTTTGCTTTAACGATCTAATAAGTTACCGAGTTTATTAGGTTTCTTCTAAAACCCTAGAAAACGAGGTTGAGGCGAAGTTGGAGGAGAGAGAAAATCCTTAAATGGATCGATATGTTGTGCTTGTGCCACCCGAACCTTCATCCTCAAACCCTAAGCCAATTAGAAGGTACTTTTAGTCTTGTTTTTTATTTTACTCGTTCTTTGATAAAATGATAATTGATTAATTTCTTGGAATTTGTTTTGGATTTTGAAAATTGAAAGCCTCGTTGGAGAAGAACCGCAATTGAATTGAATGGTTGTATAGAATCCAAGTATAAGCGCGAAATGTGTGGGTTATTGGTTCAATCTTACTCTCGGGTTGGAAGATATAATTTGAAAATTGAGAGTTGTTGCTTAGTTGCTCACTTGTTTTTGTTGAGGTTGTTGATTAATTGTGTGATTAATTGGTTGCTTTGTGTTTGTCGTTCGAAGATTGGTGTGTTTACTCACTTGTATCATATAGATGGACGTCCTTGTCGAACCCATGTATGTCATAATGTCACCTTTGTTACCTCGATAAAAAAATTTCCAAGTTAATTTCTTGAAACCTTTTTTTTTGTAATTTGATTGACGACAAAGTTTGGTAATGTGATCAATTTTGTGCGAGATGGACCGTGTCCGATCGTTTCTTGGCATGGATGTTCAACTGTCTAGTAGAAGGTTTGTGCATCACTTGTATCATATAGGTTTTTGCATAGAAGCATGTATAAATGAAGTTATACTAGACGAGTTGTATTTTTTTTTGTTGTGATATGTGTTGTTTAGTTTCTTAGGTTTGATTTAGGGATAAGGAAGTGAAAGCAAGCATGTAAAAGGAAAATTGTTATTTGTTGGTCTTTGCTACTATTTTTAGGCTGGTGAAGTATAATCCATATGTTTGCTTATCATGTGCGAAAATATGTAATGGAAGTGGTACTTTCCATCTTCATATCTCTACTTTCTGCCGGCTGTTGCCATGTGCCCTTCATCAAGAACTTTTTCGCTTTGTCACTTTTTGTTATCTATTCATCTCTGCGTATGATTTGTTTCTTCCTTGCGGGCATGGTATATCTGCAGTAGAGTTTGATGATCGGGTAAATGATGGACGAGTGTTCTCATTTTGTTTCCGATATTGATTATATTGATCTAAATTTGGGTAATATGTGAAATTGTGAATTCGGTTCGGGTACAATTAAAAATCGATTTAAAACAATTTCGATTCGGTTTCGGTTTCAATTAGTTCGATTACATATTCGATTCGGTTCGGTTGATTGATTAACTTTTCGGTTTTTCACAGTTATTTTCGATTCTGATTTGTTTCGGTTCGATTGCGGTTCGGTTTTGGTTTTTCATTTACGGTTTATTTCGATTTCGGTTCGACATTTTTCGTTTATTTCGGTTCCAGTTACTCCCAGTTCAGTTTAATTCAGTTTATATTTCAGTTGTTTCAGTTCAACCAGCAGTTCATTAACCAAACTGACAGCTCTACTCACAATATATAATTACTATGAAAGTATAACAAGTTTACTTTATAGAAAAAGTTATACAACTTATTTTTTTTTAAGTTTTATAAATTTATAGAAAAGAACAAGCTCAATTTAGAAATAACTTATAAATGATATACTATATATAGTCATTCAGTTTTAATTTAGATTTAGGCCCTGTTCTTTTGGACGTATTTTCAGCAAAAATAAGTAAAAATAAGTTCAGTTCAGCAAAAATAAGTAAAAATAAGTTCAGTTCAGCAAAAATAAGTTCAGTTCAGCAAAAATAAGTTCAGTCTTATCTAATGTTGTAATTATTATTTTTGTTTTCAATATTACTATTTATATTGTTATTATTATTAATATAATAATTATAATAACGATGAATTTGTAATTTTTTATTTTTTATTTTTTAATTTAATTTTAATATTTTTATTATTTATTATTTATTATTATTATTTATTATTATTTATTATTTATTATTAATTATTTATTATTTATTATTATTTATTATTTATTATTTATTATTATTTATTATTTGTTATTATTATTTATTATTATATTATTTATTATTATTATTATTTATTATTTATTATTATTAATTATTATTATTATTATTATTATTTATTATTATTATTTATTATTATTATTTATTATTATATTATTTATTATTATTATTATTTATTATTATTAATTATTTATTATTTATTATTATAATTATTTATTATTTATTATTTATTATTTATAATTATTATTTATTATTATCTTTTATTATTATTATTTATTATTATTATTATTTATTATTATTAATTATTTATTATTAATTATTTATTATTAATTATTTATTATTTATTATTTATTATTTATTTATTATTATTTATTATTTATTATTTATTATTTATTATTTATTATTTATTATTTATTATTTATTATTTATTATTTATTATTTATTATTTATTATTTATTATTTATTATTTATTATTTATTATTTATTATTATAATAATTTATTATTATAATAATTTATTATTATTTATTATTTATTATTTATTATTAATTATTTATTATTTATTATTTATTATTATAATAATTCATTATTATTTATTATTTAGGGATATTATCTCAGATAACCCTGACTTATAGGCCTTTTTCCAATATAACCCTGACTTTGGCAGCCCTGTCTCCGATAACCCTGAACTTGGTTTTTGTCATTAAACTTGACGGAATTTGTCACGGTGTTAACTTGGTTTGACTTTTGCTAAATTCATCTCTTTCTCTCTCTCTTGTTCTTCATCTCTTCTCTCTCTTGTTCTTCATCCCCTTCATGTACTACTATAAAATATAGACTATAATTATTTCTTAGTTTTAATTACTCTATCATATCCGTTGGGTTTTTTTTTTTTTTACATTTTTAAGTTGGTATTTTTCTAGCAGCAAATTATTCAATTCTTCTTGGCTTCTTTTCCTTCAGCTCGATTTGTATAGCTTTCAGAGTGCAAAATCTGCAACAATTACCGACCACATGTTTGATGCTCCAAATTTTAGGATTTCCAAAGGACGAGATAAGTCGGTGATAAGATTTAGATATCCTTGTCAAATTTCAATTTTTTTTTAAAAAAAAAAAATTATAGGTTTTACTCAAATTAGATCATAAAATTCTAGGTTTTACTTAATTTCTCCTGATTCTTTCTTGCCCCCATTTCTTGATCCGCGTTGTGTTTGGTTGCTAAGAGGATAAGCCCAAATTATGTCTGTTTGGTAAAGGAAATTGAGAGTGTTTGATACATCATTGAAGAATATGCGAAAAAATTAAGAGTACCCCGAAAAATTTGACCCGTTTGATATCGGAGATATGCCTGGGACTTGGAAGTTCTTCAACATTGGAAGAATGATTTTACTAGCGATACCCAGAAAAGTTATGGCTTAATGGTAAAATTACAGCTTGAAAAAGTTAGGGTTCAATGGAAAAATTACAGCTTTTGGATCTTTCTTCTAACAAGACATTACCCCCTAGACTTTGCACGGAGAGAGACTAGAAACTTTGATTACATTGGGGAATTTCTTGCTTGGCAAATTCCTAAGAGTTGGGGAGATGGAGAAGAGGATATGTCGGGCTTTGCGAAAAATTCAATGGGAAGAAGATGAAGACAAAGAGGTAAGTTGTGGGTTTATAATTTAAATTTTTGGGTTTGCGTAAAAGTTTGTTTGATGGAAGAAGAAAATTTACGGGTTTGATGTATTTTGAGGGGAAATTTATGGGTTTGATAGATGAAGAACAAGAGAGAGAAAAAGATGAATTTAGCAAAAGTCAAACCAAGTTAACGCCGTGACAAATTCCGTCCGGTTTAATGACAAAAACCAAGTTCGGGGTTATCGGAGACGAGCGCCAAAGTCGGGGTTATATTGGAAAAGGCCTATAAGTCGGGGTTATACGAGATAATATCCCTATTATTTATTATTAATTATTTATTATTTATTATTTATTATTATTATTATTTATTATTATTTATTATTTATTATTTATTATTTATTATTTATTATTTATTATTTATTATTTATTATTTATTATTTATTATTTATTATTTATTATTTATTATTTATTATTTATTATTTATTATTTATTATTTATTATTTATTATTTATTATTTATTATTTATTATTTATTATTTATTATTTATTATTTATTATTTATTATTTATTATTTATTTATTATTTATTATTTATTATTTATTATTATTATTTATTATTATTATTT
This sequence comes from Beta corolliflora, assembly GCA_947648045.1. Lineage (NCBI taxonomy): Eukaryota > Viridiplantae > Streptophyta > Magnoliopsida > Caryophyllales > Amaranthaceae > Beta > Beta corolliflora. Next base: position 214,624 of record CANSZD010002759.1, on the reverse strand, counting down.
ATTATTATTATTTATTATTTATTATTTATTATTTATTTTTTTATTATTTATTATTTATTATTATTATTTATTATTATTATTTATTATTTATTATTATTATTGTTATTAATATTTATTATTATTATTATTAGTATTTATTATTATTATAAATATTTATTAATAATTTATTATTTATTATTTATTATGTATTATTATTTATTATTATTATTTTTTATTATTTTTTATTATTATTATTTATTATTATTATTATTTATAATTATTATTATTTATTTCTTATTATTATTATTTATTATTATTATTTATTATTATTATTTATTATTATTATTTATTATTATTATTATTATTATTATTATTATTATTATTTATTTATTTATTATTTATTATTTATTATTTATTATTTATTATTTATTATTTATTATTTATTATTTATTATTTATTATTTATTATTTATTATTTTTTATTATTTATTGTTATTTATTATTTATTATTATTATTTAGGAAAAATAAGTTCGGTTCGGCAAAAAATAAGTTCGGTTTAGCAAAAATAAGTTCGGTTCGGCAAAAATAAGTAAAAATAAGTTCGGTTCGGCAAAAAATAAGTAAAAATAAGTTCGGTTCGAAGAAAAAATAAGTTCGAGTTCGGCAAAAAATAAAATAAGTTCGGTTCAGTTCAGCCAAAATAAGTTCAAAAGAACAGGGCCTTATAATACATGTGCAATATTTATTTGTTAATTTCTTATTACTAGGAATATAAATTGAATGTTATATTTTGAATGAGGAAATTTTCATATTATTAAAACAAATAATCTAAATAAGGATAAAAAAAAGTCAATACAACATATTGTTGATATATATGAGTCATACATCCGGAATTATGAAATTTGAATTAATTATCTGATTTTCTTTTCTATTTTTCCCTCTAAGACGCAAGTAAACAATCGCAATCAAATCAATGAATTTTTTTGTTGGCAAAACATCAACCAATTTTTGCAAAAAGTAAATATGTGGATATCAAACTAAAAAAAAAATGTTTTTTTTTATTTACCTTCGTATAGACTTTTTTTAATATGTACTTTGTTAAAGATGTTAATCATAAAATTCACATGAATGCAAATATATATACACACTAATAAACCATAGCTTGATAATTTAGCCTATGTGTCATTCATATGTTTGCTCTCTCCATTTGGTGAAGCAAAAATCTTTTGAAGTAAACCCAAGGCCACGTATCAGTTTTGTATAATGCATTTGGCACCTAAATTTTTATTTAATTGGGCGTGTTTCAATCAAGCTTCTCTCAATCAATTACAATCTTTACAATATAGAAATAAAACACGTGTATGTTTAAATCATGGACAAGTTGATCAACTAATTTTAAATCATTCCCATAAATTAGAACTTGATTTTAGAAAGTAATCAATTGCAATTGATCATGGACGGTTTTCCTAAGGAAAAAAATCAAGTTAAAATTCTTTAAACATTGTTTTAAACCTTAAATCTATCACTATATAAATTATAGAAGTAATGTTTAAAAATCTATGGATCGGACTAAAAAAATGTTTTAGACAATGTAGTATAGTATCCATGATTATATTAGAACGGAGATTGTATATGAAGTATATTAAGATTCTTATTTCTTAAAAAAGATTACGGAATGACTCTTGGTATGATTTCACAATTGGTGGGGGTTTGAAGATGGTTGATCTCACGTGAGGGGACAACTTTTGATGTTATCTTCTATAGCTAATTAAGTTAACCATGGAAGCCTCTCCCCACGTTTGAGATTTGGCTTCTTGAAGAATTTGGATTGACAAATTCCAAATCTAGAGATACATTACCATAGTCTAGCAATTTGACTTCTTCTTTTGCATCATACATATAACTAGGTAGACATATACTTCCTCAGCTCCATTCTTTATTAATGGCAACATATGGATTTTCATACTATTTATACACAACTCTATCATCATTCACCATCAATTGTGATTTTTACGTACAAAAAAATTTAGTCATGTGAGATCATGTTAGATTTGTCTCGATATAACTTTTAATATATCAACTTTTTATAATTTTTATTAGAAGGTAATTAATGATATTAATAATTAAAGGTGTGCATTGGCATAC
>CANSZD010002759.1:72500-210000 GCA_947648045.1 Beta corolliflora | reverse complement strand
AAATATAATGCATGGCCCTATGTCAATGTAAATTAGTTATCCTAATTTTAATTAATTTATGTCCAACAAATATTACCAAGCTTTGTGATTACCTCGATATCCCTTTTTAAATTTCACAAGCAAAATTTGTCAACGACAACAACTTTGTACTTATATAACCAATTTAAAGGGATGATAAGAAAAAGACAATAATACAATAATGGGTGTATACTATATATTAGCGTGTGAAAAGATAAAGTCTTTTGTACTCGAAAAGCAAAACAGAGACGAAGATCACAAGGTACACACATTTATATAGTGATAACCTATACTTTGACTATTCTAGAAAAAACCAAGAGTAGAAAATTATATATTTATTCTTTTGGATAAGAGAAAGTGAAATTTATATCGATACAAAAACAACACTAATAGTCCTTTATGAAAAAAATAAGTATATTTTAGAAATGATAGTAATTGTATAATATTGAGTGGTCCTCATACACTTCAATTGTCTGTAAATAAAATGGTGGTATATTAATCTGAAAAAGATTTGTTAAATATAGTTCTAGGTTATTTGAATAATCTGTGTTTGAAAAACTATGAGGAAGAAGAATGAAGATGAAATGAGAAGAGAAGAGCCAAATAATTCATCCTATGACTCATCATCGTTAGAGGTCAGTCGTGTTATATAATTTAGTGCATTGAAGAGTAGCTTTTTTTAGTAGTAGTGACTTAATTAAAAATTATTTAGGGAAACAACTTATGTAGTTAAACATTATTCAATACATAATTTATGTAGTTATATAGCTAAAAATGTCAAAATCTAAACAATGGCTTTTTTTTCCTCATGAAAAAATGGATAAGAAATCACCCATGACTGATAGATGTTTAGAGTGGGAGTTAGCGTGTATACAACATACTGATTCTATTAATACCCCGATCTTTAGTGATGTTTTTTTAACTTAACCTTCCAACAATCATTATGTCACTCCAAACACTGTATTAAATAGAACTCCCAACAATAGATATAATAGGGAGTATATATAGTTAGTAGACAATATATAACTGCTCGACAAAGTTGATATGTGTTGCTCTAAGAAAACGAATTGAATTAGTGAATATATTTAAAGGAAGTAAATATGGAGCTGCTTAAAATTTTATTTGAATTACAACAAATTCTGCTTTCATGTATATCATTTATATGTACACTACTTTTTTGTTTTCAATTGAATTAGTGAATATATTTAAAGGGAGTAAATATGAAGCTGCTTAAAAAATTATATGAATTACAACAAATTCTGCTTTCATATGTATATATTATTTATATGTACACTACTTTTTTGTTTTCAATTATACATGGATGATAATAATAATTAAAGTTTCATGAATATAATTACTTACTTAGCCAAAAAAAAAGATAATGATTATTTTCAAATTATCAATAAAAGTTGAGTCGTACAAGGTCCTATTTTGTTCACCTCAATTTTAGTCCATATAGGATTGGTGATTTCAGATAAGGTCCAATAATACTACCATCATATGCATGACAGCACGAGTATATTACACTTATAAATAATTTAATCATGTAAAAAAAATCAAAAATATTTTCTTTTTGAAAAAAGCCTGAATGAGAGTCAGATTCATGGTTTGTTGTAACTGACATTATGCTCTTAATTTATGAGAACAAGAAGATTTTAATATGCAAAATATAACGCAAAAGGACGAAAATCTATACATTTTCTTTTTTGTGCTAAACCTATGAGATTTGTATGGTAGTGCGGATGGATAAAATATTGACATGCATGTTCAATTATTGATTCAAATCAAAACTCAAAAGGTTATTTAGATATGAATGATAGAAATCAGATTAGAAGAGTTACAAATCAAAAGGAGGCAAAAGAAAAGGTGATCATAGTAGAACTATTAGATTATCAAAGAACAAATCAATTAGCATACATCAAGGACAAGATTATAGACAAGGAGTTATGCACATCACTGATTCAAACTTGCAGCTACAATTTAAGTAAATTTGTCACGACGCTTTTTATTTTAAAAAAATATCGAATGTAAATCGTTATTCATAGAATGTGAATTTACATGAAAATTTTGCAATACAAACATATACAAAAATAAATCAAGTGACGACATAAGAGAGAGAATCAATGTAGCCAAAACAAAGGAAATTAATTGACTAGTTTTTGTATATTCATAGATTGTGAATTTACGTGAAAAAAATTCAATAGAAAAATATAGAAAAAAAATCAAGTGACGACATAAAAGAGAGAATCATTCTAGCTAAAACAAAGGAATTCTTTATAGATTAGTTTCCAAATATCAAATATGTCTTACTACTTAAACAAACAATATAATGTTAGTCTATCAAGATTAGTGAAATTTTAAAAGCTTTTAAGATGTATATATGTTACCTGTACGATTGATTCACGTGTGGGAGAAGCCAATTTTAATAATTCTCACAAAATAGATAGTCTTGAAATGTTCCTCATGGATGAAGATGTAATATTTCCTATTGGACGATTTTTTATATATTATTGTTCAAACAAAATATTTATTACATACCAATGTTATTTTATTCACGAAATATGATTATCTTTGTTCAAGCAAGTTGTATAGTTGCCTTTGTCCCGATGATTACATAGATTAAGAGAAATATCAAAGTTATTGGTTACATCTAACATTGGTTTAGAAGAAGCTATCTGTCATGAGTTCAAAATATCTATGAATTACTTATCTAAGATGAAAAGATGTGAAGGATTATGACTTCTTCAATATGGGTTCAATGAGACGAATAAACATGATCGTACACGATTATGTTTTTTCTTATTTATTGGAGAAAATTTAGAAGAATTTCTTTACGTATTGATAGTGTCAAAATTGGAAACGAAGAGTTATTTGGGGATATGAGGGAGTAACAGTTAAAAGAAAAGTCTTTCTAATTCTATCATTTTTTATGTTTGTGAAATGTTCTTAAAGAAGTTTAATTTGTCTTTTTTTCCCTTTATTGTTATTTTGTTAGTTTTATAATTATTAATTTTGTCATTAGATTTAGACTTAATTAGACTCATAACTAAATAACGTGTGATATCAAATATATAGCGCAAATCAATAATAACATATTAGTCTATGATTAGCATGCATCTAAGGATCTAAATGCACGATTCTTTACCCAACATTTTAAAAGGCAACTAAGGTTAGCTTTTATGATCAGAACGTCAGACTTCCATCCAATGAGTCATACAAATTTTCTTTAAGGAACTTTTCATATTATATTGGACTAACTTTTGGACTTGTGCATCTTGTACGTGAGATTTGTATTATATCTATTTATGAACTTATGATAATTTTCTTAAATCGTAGTTTTAAATATTCATAGATAATTAATGTAATATCAAAGACATGAAAGTAAGGCACATGTTATAAGGTACACCTTGGAGTAAATAGAACTATGTACTCCCAATTCAGTTAATTTAAGTGGCCCCACTCAGAAAAAATGAAAAATATATTGAGATTTTGTTTCTTGGGATTACATAGCTCTATGTACTCCTAAGGTGTACCATATATGTTATTCGTAAAGGTAATGAAATATTAATTTAGCTTATGTACTAAATATAAGTAAAGTAAAGTATACATAAGTTCAAATAAGATGAGATAAGATAAGTTTAAATAAGATAATATAAGTCCATATATATAAGATATGACAAGTTCGGTAATAAGTTAAGTTCAGATTAGATAAGATAAGTTATGTCGATCAAAATTCAGTAGTATGACTAACATCCTTGCAAATTGACTAATGATTAGCTATAATTTTCTAATTATGTCAGTCAAAATTCAGTACTATAACTTACTTCCTTGCAAATTAACTAAAACCCATCAACAAATTACAAAAACAATAGAAAAAAATCCATAGTGAAAGAAAAAAGGGTACATGTAGATTGCAGGTTGCAGTGTAGCAGACACTCAGTGGTGGCTGGTGGATGTTGGTCAGGTGTAGTGCAGCAGTAGTGCAAGATAGCAAGAGAGAAAGGGTGAGAAGACAAAAATCATAATTGTACAACGTATGGGTCATAAACCCGTTTTAATTATTCTCAAAACAAGATCATAACATTTAAATCACAAGCTATTTGTTTTGAAATTTAAATAGATTTTTTCTCATGGAGTTCTCAAAGTCTAAAAGCACTGACTATAGTCAATGACATTGATGGTAATATGTAAAAAGTGTTTCATATTGCCAATTTAAAAGTATTGAACAAAATTTTCAGATATCAAATCCAATTTACGAAAATCATAGTTGTACAATATATGGGTCATTAGCCAGTTTTAATTACTCTCAATACAAGATCATAAAATATAAATGACAAGTTATTAGTTTTGAAATGTAGATAGAGTTGTTCTCATGGAGTTCTCAAGGTCTAAAAGCATTGACTATAGTCATTGACATTGCTGGTAATATGTAAAAAGTATTTCTTCCTTCTCTAGAATATCCATTCACTTTCATTTCAAGTTCCAAAGTTTGAAAATTTTAGTATAATTTTATCTTAATACACTGTATGTGTTAATAATGTTGTATAAGATATGCCTGAATCCATTTAATTTGTTAGCACTAGTACAGAATTGTCAATTTGCGTCGGACCTGGGACCCCCATTTGCGTCGGACATTGGTCCGACGACACAGGTCTCGTCGCAGATGAAAGATACATAATCTGCGTCGGATAAGACACGACACAGTTGATTGACTATTTGCGTCGGACCCTGCCCAACGTCCGACGCACATGATGCATACAACAGTATATGCGTTGTCATTTGCGTCGCACTCTGAGCTATGTGCGACGCTGATGATTTGTCATCTGCGTCGCACATAGCTCAGAGTGCGACGCAAATGACTCAAATAGTATATTACTCAGCTTCATCCTTCGAAGATTTACTAACCACCTAATACTGCTAATAGCCTAACAAAATAAGCCAGAAATTCAGAAATCAGAGGCAACATAAACAACATCAATTTTTGTGCTGATGAAGTCAAAATTGTATTACAAACTATGGAAATTAAACAAATTTATATTGATAATAGATCCAAACCACTAATTACAAAAAAAAATAGGAAGTGGTGTTTTTACAACACTAATTACAAAAAAATACAAACTACAGAAAATAAAACATAGAAAATTACAGAAAATAAAACAGAAATAATTACAGAATTTTCATACTGAATTTTCACATCTTACGCTTCAATCCTTTCGCTGCTTCAACCAGTTGCACTCGCCGGCGAGGTCCTCAATTTCGTTGCACTCGTGTCTCACCGGAAACTTGCTGCTCCGGTTAATAACCCCTTCGCAACAAAGCAGACACTCTTACACACACAAGTAGAGAGAGAGAAAAAAAAAGCAACCATATTTTGCTACCATGGCTAACTGAGAGAGACCTAAATTAAGAGAGAGAGAGAAAAAAAAAAAAAAAATACGAGATCAAATCCCTCTCTTTTCCGCCATTAAAACTTCAAATTCTCTCTCCTCGCCATTTTATCTTCTCCATTTTCATCTCTTTTTTGCTGCAACTCTCCGTCGAATTGACTCGCTCGCTGCTTGATGAGATGCGATTATGCGAAAGTGAGATGCGATTATGCGAAAGTGAGATGCGATTATGCGAAATGAGAGAGATGGAGGACCGAATGGAGAAAGGAGAGAGATGGAGGACCGAATGGAGAAAGGAGAAGAAGGGGAGGGAGAGAGGTTTAGGAGAGAGAGAGGGGGGTGGGGTGTGATGGCTGTAAGTTTAGGGTTTGAGAGAGTCCAAAATAAAAAAAAAGGGGGGGAAGAAGCCCATTTGCGTCGGATGGGCCTACAAGGTCCGACGCAGATTGTTCAATGCACGGGTCCTAATCCATCCGATCCGAATAAAATTTGGATTTCAATTTTCCAATCTGAATCCAAACCAATTAGAGTTTGATCCGATCTAATCCAATCTGAATTCTCCAACTCTAGATTGGATCCGATCCGAAAATCCGATTTTTGAAAACTCTATTTTTTTATGAAATAAATTAGGCGCGACAAGCCCACAACAATAGCTGAATAGATTTACAATTTTCAAATTCATAATTCATTACAAACCCCATAGTCCAATAATAAACTAATAACAAACCCATAGGCCATAATTCATTACAACAGAACGTAACAGAATATATGAGGTTCAGTCCAACAACACAGAATACAGCAGGTTGAGTTCAACAACAAAGAATACAGCAGCACCACTTAAGCACTGGGCTTTTTTTTAAAAAAATTTGCGGGTAAAATATGGTTAATAGCAAATTAAAATTTAGCTTTTTCGAAATTTTATGTATATATTTATTTTTTATATTCTTAACTTTAATATTTTCACTTTTATAGATTAAAGGGTAAAATATTTCCATCCTGATTTTAGGGGAAATAACATACAATCTTAAATTTATGAAACAAAAAACCTTCTGTGAAACTTGCACGGGTCTAAAATTAAAATCATGGCTAAGTGGCCAGTGGCCAGTGGTGGCCAAATATGGTGCAGCGGTGGTGCAAGAAGAGAATAGAGAGGATGAACGGGAGAAGTGGGAGCATAAGTGGGTGTATGGTTGAGTGTCAGTGGTGGTGTGGATTGTGATTTTATCTGAGACTCTAAGGGAAGCAGTAGACAGAGCAAAGACTATTTCAATCAACTCTTTTTGAAAAAATGGTGGGTCACGTGATCCGTCATGACATTAACTATATCACCCACTAAACACACGGGTCAGAAGTCAGTTTTAAAATAATCTCAATAAATGATTATAAAATTCTAAATCACAAGTTAATATTCATCACCATGATTTTAGGAGAAACTTATTAAAAGCTTCAATTTGTAAAACAAAAAACTCCCCTGTGCAGTTCGCTGGTGATTTAAGATAGATATTGCCTGTCGTTCCCAAAGGAACCAGACAAGATATTGTCTTCTCATCAATCAACAATTCTTACTTATGGGATTTTTTGTCGTGTGCTAAGATTAACGCAAAATACGCGTCTAAGAACAGGTTCCGGTAACTCGAATGTGGATGAAATTAGGGAGTTCTCATAGTGGATTCTGAACATTGGAGACGACAAAGTTGGTGAACCAAATTACGGTGAAGCCGATGTAAAAATTCCTCATGAATCATTGATATGTGGAAGAGATGACCCTATTTCTGCAATAGTCGAGAGTACATATCCTTCCCCTAGAGGATCACATATGGGAAGCAAAATATTTTCAGGAGCGAGCTATTGTTGCTCCAACTAATTAAATTGCCAACATGGTTAATGAGCATGTATTGTCTCGCTTACCAAGTGAAAAAAAGAACTTATCTGAGTTCAGATGCAAAATCCGTTGAGGAAGGGAATTTTGGAGTTCATGAGATGTATTCTACTGAATTTCTAAATATGATCAAGTGCGGGGGATAGCCAAATCATAACATTAGATTGAAGGTAGGGGCACCGGTGATACTCCTAAGGAATATTGACCAGACTTCTGGGAAATGTAATGGTACCAGGTTAGTTGTCAAGCATCTTGGCAATCGCATTATTGAGGTTGTTATTGTGTCCGGCAGTAACGTGGGGGACAAAGTTTTCATTCCCATAATGACACTTACACCATCAGACGCAACAAAGTTCCCGATAAAATTCCAAAGAAGGCAGTTTCCATTGGTTGTATGTTTTGCAATGACGATAAATAAAAGCCAAGGACAGTCTCTAGCTCACGTTGGATTATATCTCCCTCGGCCAGTATTTAGCTACGGACAATTCTATGTTGTTGTATCAAGAGTTACAAGCAAAAAGAGTTTGAAGATTTTAATCTATGATAAAGAGCGTGGGAACTCAAATGTACCACAAATGTAGTGTATAAGGAAATATTTCATAATGTGTAATAAGTATTATGAAAACTTGAAATTTATGTGCTTAGTTTTTCTTACAATGTGTTCATATAGTCACTCACAATTGTTTTATCGGCTACTTTATTGCATATTATACGATAACTGCGTTTTTTATAATTATATGTGACTTCGTTTGTTTTATTTATGTCACATTCATACTATTTAAACTTTATTTTAATTGAACGCACACAATTAGCATCCCGTGCATTTTTGCACGGGTTTTAAACTAGTCAATATCATATAACTAATATATAAACCAAAGTAAAAAAAACAATTCACGAGGTCGCGACATTTGGCGTCCTCATTGAACGCCATTTGTCGCGCTCACTAAGTGCCATGTCATTTTTTTTGGAATATAAATAGAGTTCTAAATTGATTAAAATACAAATAGAGTTTAGGATAAGAATGAATAGAGTTGGGTTCACAATAAAAAACTTAAATATAGTAAATTGATTATAACTTTTAATATATAGTTCGTAAAATTATAATTTTTGTACCATTGGACAGTGTTTAAGAAGTACTTTAAAATAAGATCCATCTATACCATATTTAAGATCTTATATCAAAGTAACGTATAAGGTCGCGACATTTGGCGTCCTCATTGGACGCCATTTGTCGCGCTCATTAAGTGTCATGTCATTTTTTTTAAATATAAAGGATTTTTTGACTTTAACCACCTTATAAAATCACCATTTTTAAGATAACCACCTTATAAGTTAATTGTTTTAAATAACCACCTTATATGACCTAAATCCTTTTAAATACCTACCAATCAACAGATTTCGTCAAGGAAATCATCCTCAAAAAGGGTTTAAGAACGATTTCATCACCTCCACCTTTATTCACTAGAATGTATTTAAGGTTTAAACCCTTATTTAAGACCGATTTCATGGACGAAATATGCCAATTGGTATGTATTTAAAAGGATTTAGGTCATATAAGGGTTATTTAAAACAATTAACCTAAAGGGGGTTTATCTTAAAAAAGGGTGTTTAAAAAAGGTGGTAAAAATCAAAAAATCCAAATATAAATAGAGTTCTAAATTGATTAAAATACAAATAGAGTTTATGATAAGAATAAATAGAGTTGGATTCACAGTGAAAAACTTAAATATAGTAAATTGATTATAATTTTTAATATATAGTTCGTAAAATTATAATTTTTGTACCATTGGAAAGTGTTTAAAAAGTACTTTAAAATAAGATCTATTTATAATATATTTAAAATTTTATATTAAAGTAACGTATAAAAGGAAATATTGACTAATTACGTGAACTACATATTATAGATTTTTAGCGGTCAGCTTTGCACATTGAGTTCTTCCCCAAGGTACGGCTTCTAATAAATATACTCCTAAAATTTTCTTTTCCTTTGATAAGAAACAAATGTTGCATCCTTCATCTCCTCCAAACATTAATGTTGGATAAGATGGGACATGGCCAACATATTAGAAAGAGGGTTGATATCGGTAATCATGTTGGTCTATTGAGGCTTGAGGGCACTGTAGCAACATACCGTAGCAATATTACCAATCCTTCATAATTTTACAAATTGTTTCATATTTATATGGCTGGTGCTTTAATTTGATTTGTAAACACAATGAGTACTAAAGAAAGGTAAGTTTTATCTTGAACTTTCTCCAATAACTTTTCATTGGTCTAGAACATATACTGATGACTTAAGCATTGGAACATAAAATAAACCTATGTGCTATGCTATTGTGAGTAAAAAGGTCAAGGATATCAATTGAACCAATCAGTTTAGACGACTCAGTACCAATTGTTCGTGTGAACATTTAGATTTGAAGTAGGTTGTATAGTATATTGTGACATGTGCTTTAGCATTTAAAAATATGTAGTTTTTGCATGATAGAGTGAATGTTTGAATCATATACTGAGTTTTTGCATAATATAGTGAGTGACTAAATGATATAGTGGATTTTTCAGAAATGATGTAGTTTTTGCATGATATAGTATGTTTCTGAATGATATAGTGAGTTTCTTCATGACATATAAATTAAAAACCAACGTCAAAGATAATGACAAAATCATATTATAACTTTTAGTTGTTCTATGTCAGAGAAAAAGAACAGCCAAAAATAGGGGTTTAAATATTTAAAAACTCTGCCTCTTCTTCACGAAAAAGCCCGGGCATTTGTCCGGGTCCCAATACTAGTATATATATAAAGGAAGAACTTTTCGGGAGCATAGGGAGCTCCTCAAGATTTCGAGGCCATAGAGCGCGCCACATAGGATTGTCATATCATCAAATTTTATTTTTATCTTTTAAAAAAATAGAGTTCTACATAGATTTAAATACACATAAGGAGTTAGATAAGCTAAAATTAGAGTTTGGTTTTGAATGAACAACCTAAATTATTATATGATGTAAATTGTGTATAACTTTTGCTACGTAATTCAAAATATTATAATTTTTGTTCCATTAGATAGTGCTCGAAATATGCTCCGAAATAAGATCCATTTACAATATAGTTCTACAACTTATGAAATAGAGAGCGCCACGTATGATTGTCATGTCATTAATTTTTATTTTAAATATTTTAAAAAATAGAGTTCTACACATATTTAAATACATAAAAGGAGTTTTGGATAATGAGAAATTAGAGTTTCGTTTTAAATAAACAACCTAAATTATTGTATTATGTAAATTGAATATAACTTTTGCTACCTAATTCAAAACATTATAATTTTTTACCATTTGAGAGTGCTTGAAATATGATTCAAAATAAGATCCATTTACAATATAGTTTTACAACTCATGAAAATATATATTTAACTAGATGAATGGTAAGGCATTATTTAGTCTTTCTTTTAGATAAATATAATAATAGCTATAACTATAGTGTACTATATGTGACTATAGTATTTTATCATAGGTCCAATTTACAAGATTAAATATATATATAATCTTTCAAAACCTCAGCCTTATGAGTCCGGATCCTTTAGAGTTTTAATCAAATTCTACAAGGTAAAGTTGTATATGAACCATACATTTTAAAATCAAAGGCCCGTATTGGTGGAAGGGGGAAATAAGGGGTGGATTTTGATGAGAAAAAATAGAGCGGGTTTTGGAAAGATAATATATGAGCCATTGATTTTTTATTCAATGGTTGATATTGCTCAAACACTACATTGTAGAGTTCTTTTAGAACTTTAGAGGATCCAAACACCAGCCTTACTCAACTGAACCAACGCAATTTAGTATTGCAACCAAATTTATTAAGGAAATTTTGTTGTTACAACAAAAATTAAAATCTATATTGATAAAGTTACATATATATTCGAGTTTTGGATGTTGAAAAAATTAGAGTATGATTTTAAAAAACAACCTTAGAATATTATAGAGAGCTCCACCTAAACATGACATGTCATTCTTTTTAATTTTTTTCAAAATAGTGTTTAACATAGATATAAATACATATAAGGTATTTTTAATAAGTGAAGATTACACTCTGATTTTAAATAAACAACCTAAATTATTCAACTATGTAAATTGAATATAACTTTTGCTATATTATTCGCAATATTATAAAATTCTTACCATCGGAGAGTGCTCGAAATATGTTTCCATATACAATATAGTTTTACAACTTATGAAAATATACTTATTTAGATGAACAATAACATATTATTTATTCTTATTTTTAAATACATATAAAATAACTATAAAAATAGCGTATTATATGTGACAATAGCAATTATGTCTTTCAAAATCAAACTTGTAAAAATTGAGTTATATAAAGATAAAAAATACATATCTGTAGTTTTGAGCATACCATGATGGCATTATATAAATAATCAAATGAAAGTTTATCAACGACATTGTAGAGGTATTATGCAATTGACTATTTATTTTATTCCTAGAATATTTGTTGTATACATAATTATTTATGTTATTCTATTTCATATATCTATATGTCAGATCTTATTCTTTTATCAATAAACTTAATTCTATTAAAACTAATTAATTGGAAAATCAAGGTTCGAGTCTCTAGACTATTTGAGGTCGTAGATCATAAAAAAGGGGTAAGTTTGATAAGTCTTGATATGGTCATGATTGATGAAGATATTATTTTTCTCTTAAATAATATTTTCGATTATTAATAGAGGTTAGTTTTATATTTAATTTATTTTATTCATGATACCATCATTATGATCTTCTTTTTGGCTTTTCCATTTTCTATTTTATATGCATTAGTATTTATGTGCTATTTTAAAAGTTGAAGTTATGGCTGACACTCATATTTTTTCTCTATTCTTTCTGTTCTGCATCTATTAAATTATTACCCTCTACTTTCTTAAAGTATAGTTCGGGTATTTTTCATGTTAAAATTGTGTTAACTATTGTTAGTCATACTAATTATTGGGATACTATTTAATAATAGACTTAGCTACAATATTCAATTGAATATTAAAAATATAAAATTTATATATCACAATAACAAATCTAGGAATTGAAGTATAATGACAAATATTTTCTCTGTCTTTTTTTACTGCAACAATGAGTTTGGGCATGGTTTTTAAGAAAATAAAAGAAAATGGGTAGTTTAGCATAGAGGGGTTAACTAGAGTAGGGGACAGGTAAATCCTTAATAAAGTAAACGCAACTTTATGAGGCAATTTGAGTAATTAATGATGGTTTTATTAACATAAAGTAAAGGCGATGTTGTCAACTATGGTTGTTTTTTTTAACCAAAAGTGGAATGGCTCTAATAGCTGAAACTACCCAAAGTGGTAATTGTTACAATTAAAAAAAGATTGGAGGAAGTATATAAATACAATGGTGTTGAAAAAATCTCATTTCACAACAGCAAAAAATCAACAATGTTAATAAAAATTTGCAAAAAATAAAATAAACAACAACCCGTGCAACGCACGGGCTTCAAAACTAGTATACTAATAAAAGAAGAAAAATTCAGCCTACGTGGCAGCCTCATATAAATTCTGCTCTCACAATTCACGCAAGTTTCATTG
The DNA here is from genome assembly GCA_947648045.1 of Beta corolliflora. NCBI lineage: Eukaryota > Viridiplantae > Streptophyta > Magnoliopsida > Caryophyllales > Amaranthaceae > Beta > Beta corolliflora. The sequence continues at coordinate 197,106 of CANSZD010002759.1, read as the reverse complement.
AGCAAGGTAATAAATGCCACGTGTCAATCCTATTAAAATGATTTTGTTTGATTTATGAAATTATTAGTTTCTAAAAATTTTAAAATCGATCATTGGATGCCTTAGAAAACCTCTAATTTCCTTAAGTTGAATCCCTTCAAAAAAAAATTCCTTAAGTTGAAGATATATTCGTGATTTTGAGCTGTAAAAGAAAGATTCCTCACTAGAAGGAAATCTACACTTAAGTAAATCTTCCAAGGTTTTTCCTTTCCAGTCAAATATTCAATTAATTTTCTCACTTCTCATGAAATGAGATAAAGAGAGGATGAAGAGATGGAAGTTTTTTCTTTCATGAGGAGATGGAAGGATTTGGAGGCGAGTGGGAGAAAAATAAAGAAAAAATGGTTTCAGTAGGGGTGGGAAATTGAGTTTGAGTGTTGTGATTTCTTCTTCTTCATTGCGCTGTGTAATCCTTTTCTTTTTCGTGTTTCCAAACGACATAATCATCTTATTATATAACATATGATAGTACAACTCATGAGTGAAATGAAAAAAAATGCAAATGTTAATTATCTAATACCTTGATATGCTAGCCACCTAATTTATTTTGTTTTTTCTTAATTCATTGTTGGTAATGATTATTGAATACCATACCATGATCATGAAATACTAGCAGCTCACGAGAAGATGCAAAGGCTAATAATAGTAATGCAAGTTTATTTTATTTTATTTTTGACAGGAAGAAAACGGATTTCATTCATAAGAGATAGCCAAACGGCACTTACAATCAATTCCTGAAAAACCGAAAATTCGAACACAAGTATATAACACCTTAGAACTAGATACATCGCAGATTTGAATAAAAACAGCCTTAATAAAAAACTTCATCCGAAGCAATACAATCTGTGAGTTCGCTCTGATTCGGCTTAACTTCCGCTGATGCATAGTCGTTTGGGTGAAAATACTTATATGGTCTTCTAGATTCTTACAGAGAATACAGATTGTTAGATCTTCATTTTTCATCAGACGAACAAAAAACCAAATTAAACACCCTACAATAAATACCATCTTAAGGATGAGATATACTTATTGGAAGCAATTAAAGGAGTTTTTGGGGCTTACCACCGGTACGAACACCAGTGGAAGCCCCTACAAAGATTCACAATTAAGGCCAAGAAGAAAAGAGATGAAAGAGAAAGAGAAAGAAGGGTAAAGAATGAAGGAAAAACCTTCAAAAAAGAAGAAACATCTAGCGATGGAGGCTAGGAAAAAACCCTCCCAATGAGAAACCCTAGAGAGAAAAAACCCTCCCAATGAGAAACCCTAGAGAGAAAAAACCCTCCCAAGGAGAAACCCTAGAGGGAACCAGGAACAAACGGACCCTGTAGTTTAGGGAACCAGAAACCCAGTATTTTATTACCAAACAAGAAATACAAAAAATGATTTTGTTTTAAAAAAACATACCACACCATAATGATTATGAGAGTATCTATAACTTATCTATACTAATATATTAAAAGGCGTGCCTAAACAAAGAACGGTGCCACGTGGCGCTCTCCCTAAGGGAGTTTTACTCCATGTAATCCACAATAATAATAAAAAATTAGAAATTGCGTAGCATAGGGTTTGATCCCGAGACCTCAAGAACACATACTAAAGTCTTAACCACTAGACCAAATAACATTTAGTATTATCATCTTAATGTATAATATTAATAAATGAAAATTTTCCTTACCCGGGGCGTAGCCCAGGCCTAATAACTAGTTTAGTATCTATACCACACCACTTTGAATCGTTACTCTCAATTTTTTATTTTTTTTTTTACAAGAAGAAAAATAATTTCAATCATATGGGATAGCCAAACGGTTGTAGACACATAATCGTGTCTCCCCATTTAAGGATCCAATGATGAAACATACCGCGGTATTAGTTGGCGCGGCCCAACGGAAGAGCAATCTAAAGAATCAATCCAAAATTGTGTTTTGAAATGATATTCTAAAGCCCAATTAATTGGTCATGATGATTAATTGTATTTTAAGCCCATGAAATGTTTTATGTCCATTCAAGAACCCAATTAAATATTTATTATTTTAATAAATATTTTCATAAATGCTTTTATTATCTTTAATAAACACTTTGAGCATAAATCAGATTTTTATCCCGTTTCAATCTCCGGATTTTTAGGAATAAAAATAGCATCTTCAAAGCACGCGTAGAATCAAAAAACGAATATACTTGAATATGCGCCGGACGCGGCGGCTGCGCTCAGCGCGCCACGTGCGTCCTACACATTGGCCAGATCGCGTCAGGCGAGCCAATGATCAGCGCCTGACACGTGTACTTGTGACTCACACAGAGTCCTGCGTCTGGCGCAAGTCCTGTGTGAGACGCAAGCTACTTTTTTATCTTTTCAAAAACGTGTTTCCACGTGTAAACTTTTAACTGGACGGACTACGTCAGGCGCGCCAATCTGCGCCTGACACGTGTCCTTGCGCCTAGCGCAGGACTTGTGTGCAACACACATTTCTTTTTTGTCTATAAATACGGGCTGATTTTCCGAATCAGACACGGTTTTTTGATTATTTTTATGAACACAAAATCCTTACGGATACTTCCGAATACTATTACGAATCTCAAAATACTTCAATCCTTTCAAGTCAATTTCAATTCCTGATCATATTACGTTCCTGGTTCCACGATTGCTCCGCCTAAAGATCGTTGCGTTCTTCAATCTAAGCCACATAGGTATAATTCCTGAGAATCCTTGAATAATCAATTATATTTATTGCCTTGAAGTTACTAACAATTTATTTCATGATGTAGATCTTTAAGTAATAATCGTTCTACAGTATATTCTAACCCCTTTTCTATACTTTATTTTATATTCATATTATTATTATTCTTGCCTTTGTATATTATATGTTTGTCTGATCATTCCATTCATGTTATATGATTGTCCTGATTTATTGCTTCTATCACCCACATGTTATTTTTGTTAATCAAAGACCTAAAGAATTGTTCCAGCTAATTCAGATAATTTGGACAACCTGTTAGGTTCCCTGTAACATTGATTGCCTAATAACTTGTCACTAAAAATTAGTCTTTTTATGTGTTTCTTGAACCAACTTAAACTAATTATTTTTAGGGTGCTTAAAACATTATTTGGTTAATCTTCTGCATAAAACTTGACATGAATCGATATGTAGTAGAGGCCAGCAATGGACAATATGGTTCCCGACTATATTGTACCCTCACCCCCGAACTCAATCTTTGGTTCATTTTGACCATATATGGAGTCATGACGGGGAAATCTACATTGGATAATTTATCCCTACGGTTTTCCCATATCCAATTAGGTTTATGATTCTTCCTAAAAAGAATTGTTGGCGACTTCTTTCAAAACAATTTTCAATAAAACCTTAACAATAGGGTAGTCAAATCAAATACGCGCTCATCCCGCGTAGGCAGAAATAAAAACACGCCTACAATGGCACTTACAGTCAATTCCTGAAAAATCGAAAATTCCAACACAAGTATATAACACCTTAGAACTAGATACATCGCAGATTTGATTAAAATAGCCTTAATAAAAAAACTTCATCCGAAGCAATACAATCTGTGAGTTCGCTCTGATTCGGCTTAACTTCCGCTGATGTATAATCGTTTGGGTGAAAATACTCCCGTGGTCTTCTAGATTCTTACAGAGAATAGAGATTGTTAGATCTTCCTCCTTCATCAGACGAACAAAAAAAGAAAATGAACACCCTAAAATTAATACCATCTTAAGGATGGGATATACTTATTGGATGCAAATAAAGAAGTTTTTGGGGCTTACCACCGGTACGAACACCAGTGGAAGCCCCTACAAAGATTCACAATTGAGGGCAAGAAAAAGAGAGATGAAAGAGAAAGAGAAAGAAGGGTAAAGAATGAAGGAAAAACCTTCAAAAAAGAAGAAAAACCTAGCGATGGAGGCTAGGAAAAAACCTTCCCAAGGAGAAATCCTTGAGAGAGAAAACCTTCCCAAGGAGAAACCCTAGAGGGAACTTATATTTATATCTTGATTACTCTCAAATTTTTGTTAACAACTCAATCTTTACTCTCAAATTTTAGTATGCATTTAGTTTTTATTATGATCAAATCTCATCTCACCATGTATAATTATAGGATGAAAGTAATGTGAACATGCAAAATTAGGCTGAGAGTGACAAGTATGTGGATGGAGATGAAAGGCCATAATAGAAAAAACGAGCTTCGTTGGTGACTTCCCTAACTCCGACCATTAATGCTTTAAGAGTCAAGTATCCGTGTACCAAGTAACCAACATCCCCAACTCCAACAATTCATAGATAGAACAATTTTTTTGAATACTCCCTTTGTTTAGTAACACTTTTGTGTTTTCTTTTTAATTTATCCCATAGTACAATTAAATTTACACTTTGATTTTAGGAATAATCCCTCTATTTTAATAAATATTCTTCTCACTACTTAAAAATTAAGGTCGTCCTTCACAATCTCATAATCAAATGAAACAAAAGATATTAATACATACAAATACTAGATACAATCACATTTTTAGAAGATCTAAAACTAATGTGATGGATAGCGAGAGATAAGCTCTAAGAAAAAGTTCCTTTCACTAAGGGAACATGTTATGTAAGATGGTGGTCTATGGTCATTTCTTCCATTAATATCAAGCTATTCATATATTATTATTATTGTTGTTGTTATTGTTGTTGTTGTTGTTATTATTATTATTATTATTATTATTATTATTATTATTATTATTATTATTATTATTGTCATCACGATTATTATTATTATTATTATCATTATTATTATTATTATTATTATTCATTTTTAATGCAAAATTGTGATAATTAACATTTGAAAGGTTTCATAAAAAAAATCTTTTTTTTGTTTGTCTGATTTATTTTAAAATATAAATAGACATACGTCTATTTTTTTGTCTGTTAATTGAAATTTGCAGATTTTTCTAACGCGAAACAAAAATTCAAATTTTCTTTAAAAATATCCATGAATTTTTAGGGATCCACAGGAATCAAAAAATTTTAAATTATAAATAAAGCATATTAGCAGTTAATTTGGAAATTAAAATTAAAGGTATAAAACTTACATGAGTTTGAAGAGAGTATGGGATAAGTTTGAGAACTAAGAAGTTATTTAAAGTTAATTAATTAACTTACCTTAAGCATGTGCGTGTTATCATTTCAGTGTGAATTCTAGAAAATCAATAAATACTTCATCCGTTTCAATTTAGATGCTACATATAGAAAATGGGGAGCTTTAAGAAAGGTAGAGATAGAATGTGGAGGACCAGACCACCACCTTTTTGAATAAAAAAATCAGCCAATGACTCACCATCTTAATACACTGGTTGGGTGGATTGTGACGTTGGCTTATACGGGTTGTCCCGGATTATCCTTCAAGGCGGACGAACGGGTCAAGGTGGGCTGGGATGGGCTACCATAATGACCATCTCTAATTTTAGGGAAGTGTAACAAGTATTTTGAAACAGATGGGGTACAATACTAATCATTATAATAAGTCATAAGTCATGATCGTGCAATGCAAGGGTGGTAAACCAATTTTGAATCAAATTCTCAATACAAATAGATTATAAACTTTGAAATAACAAGCTAATAGTTTCAAAACTATCTAGAATTGTTCTCATAGAATTCTCAAAATTTTTAAACATTGACAATAGGCAATGCACCATTGATAGCAACATGTGAAAAATATTTATTCCTTCTCTAAGCTTTTAATTCACTTCTTATGTTCAAGGTCAAAATTTGATATAATTTTATCTTAATAGTTCGTATGCGTAAAAATTATATGGATTTATTTACATTTTAACTTCTATATCATCATTTTTATAGATCTATGGTGTGGATTCTGGTATGATCGGAGCCAGTTAGTGGTAATATGGGTGTAGTCATAACTCAAGTAATTTTTTTCCAGGAGATCTCAATTCACAACAGAAAATGGAATATCATACATGAATTAATATGCACCCTCAGTATACATGGGTTTTATGAAGTAAACAAAAACTATACCTTCATACTATATTACATAAAAAGATATGTGAACGACAGAAGAAAAAAAATGCTAAAATTATTACAACCCTTGAGTAGAGCTTTTTTAGCAAAGCGATTTAGGTAGTAAAGACTGAATGAAACTCATTATATATGTTTCTGTAAAAAAAAAACAAGAACAATATAATTTTCTTGAGGAGAAAATAGGAAGGGGGATTAGATTAAATCATATCAAGTTCCGCCAAAAATTAATTCCTTAGGGAAAATTATCAACATACAGACTCATCTGATGCCATCAATATTGTCAAGGCAATTGGAATGAAGACAAAAGGCAGGACCCTCTTTGATCTCATTATAGAGGATAGGAACACTATACTTAGAAGTTAGATGAGTGAGGCAAAAATTTATTAGTGTTGTTACATTAAAATAAATTGATTATTATTGAGCTAAAATAAATATAATTAGCCCATTTTAATTAATTTAGCCCACCTAAATAAAATATCCAAATTAAATTAAACAAATATAATTTGGGTTCTAAAATATTTGGGCTAGCCCATATTACTAGACTGAATAAGATGGTCAATTGGCAAAGGTAAAAAAGACTTCCAAGTCATAAACGGGCCCAAGCCCATAAACTACCAAGTCCATGAAGGGATCTCCATTCCCTATAAATAGACCTCACTTCTCTCAGTTGAGGGGAACCAGAAAATTATTATTCTGAAGAGCTCATAAATTTCTCTTGGAATTCTCTCTGCAAATAGTCAACAAGCACATCAAATCTGTGCCGACTGTTCAGATACTTTCAAACAAATTCGATTGAGATTCAAGCTTTTGTCAGCCCTCATTCGAATATATTCAAACAAAACTCAAACTCAGGTTGACGTTGACAAAACGTCATCCGACACTCAAACTCAGGTTGACGTTGACAAAACGTCACTCTACACTCAACTCCACGTCAACATCAACACGTGTCACACTCAAGCTACGGAACAGAATCAGAGGACTTAGTTTATTTTTATTATAAACTGTTTACAGAGATTGTACTCAATAACATTTATTGAAATATAATTTCTTTGTTACTTTGTTTCCTGTCGTATTTATTTTGACTCGAAATTTGTGTATACAAATTTTGGCACGCTCGGTGGGACCATCTCTGCCTCTCATCTCTGTTTCGTCATCATCAACAAACCTGAGAAATGGCCTCAAGCAAGAACATCTCTCAATCTTCTGAAAACTCTGCCGACACCCTACGAAAATCTGTAACGTTGGGTGACTTTATGGATGACATGACTCTTGGTTTTCGCACTAGAGGAATGAAAAAGGTTCTTTATTCTTCTGCTTCGTCGCCGCTAAGCTTCGAACCGCAAATGTTCCTACCAGCAGAGAAAACTCTTTAAGCTCGCTTCGCCGCTGAATCATCCATCATGTCTGATTCACACAAGGAGCGTGAAACCCCCATGTTTGGCTCAGCTGCTTTGACTGAACACGAGCCATCATTCATTGCTTCTCAAATATGGAAGCAACTCTCATCTGATAAGTCGGACAGGCTGACCGTTCACACTAGCCCTCTCTTTGATCCACTCAATTTAGAGAGTGACAATGAAACAAGTGATGATATTGTTGTCTCATCACCTCTAACGATTTTCGACTTAGAGGAACCCTTGTTGTCTTCACAATCGAACAATGCTGCTGTTATGGTGACCTCAGCTAAGACAGTTGAGGAACAACTTGCTGAAATGAATAGCCTACTCCAAAAATTAATGAAGGATGGAGAAGAAAAAGATACTCAAATTCGACTCCAAAATGAGCAAATCGCCGCCCTCAACAAGAAACTGGAGGAAGGCGACGCAAAGATCAAGACGGGGTGATGAAAGTGAAGGGGATAGTGGTGAAGACGTTCGCCGATCCACCTACAAAGACGCCAACTTGAGTTATTGATAGCTCACGCCGTCAAAAATCAACTTGGAGAAAGTTCTCATGGCGATCCATCGCTATATGAAGCCTTATACCAAAAGGATCGATAAGGCTGCGAGATGCCTTTTGGCTATCAACCCCCCAAGTTTCAAGAATTCGATGGGAAAGGAAATCCTAAGCAAAGACATTGCTCACTTTGTGGAAACATGCAACAATGCTTGGTACCACAAATGATTTCCCGGTCAAACAATTTGTTCGTTCCCTTAAAGGCATGGCCTTTGACGGTATACGATTTACCCTCACAATCCATTGACAATTGGGATCAAATGGAGGAGGAATTCTCGAACAGGTTCTATAGCACTCGACGTATTGTCAGTATGACTGAACTGACTAAGACTCACCAGTGGAAGGATGAGCCAGTCATCGATTACATCAATCGTTGGCGCGCATTGAGTCTAGAGTGTAAAGATCGCCTAACTGAAGTCTCTGCTGTTGAGATGTGCATTCAAGGAATGGATTGGGACTTGCTTTATATCTTGCAAGGTATAAAACCTAGGACTTTTCAAGAATTGGCCACACGAGCTCATGACATGGAGCTTACCATTGCCAACAATAGAGGCAAAAGCAACACTTCTTTAGAATACAAGAAAGAGAAGAAGGATTTTAAAAAGACTGACAAGACTGCCAAAAGTTCAACTAAGGAGTCAATGTCAATCACGTCCTCCTCGCCTGTCAAGATCTCTAGCAAGGCTGGCACTGAAAAGAATAAGGGTTCATCTTCTCAAGAACCTAGAAAAAATAGGCCAACCTTGAAAGAACTCCAAGCAAAGAAATATCCATTTCCAGACTCGGATTTGTCAGGGATGTTAGATGATTTGCTTGAAAACAAAGTCATTGAGTTGCCCGAAGCTAAGCGTCCTGCAGAGGTCGGTAAGACTTCCGATCCTAACTATTGTCGGTATCACAGGTTGATTAGTCATCCCATAGAAAAGTGTATAACACTTAAGGAGAGAATTATGCAACTTGCAAAGGATGGGAAAATTGTACTGGATTTTGATGAAGTCGTCGAAGCTAATCACGCCTCCGCGATGTTAGATTCTTATTGGGAGGCTCAAACTCTGCAGTTTGGGAGTTTGGAGCCGCACTGTTGTACATGTGTTTGCGGCCGGTTCTCCAAGTTGATGATGTGCCATCCGTTGAGCACGGTGTTCCAACCGGCAACCAACATGGAGAGGATGAAGAAGGGTGGACGTTGGTCACTAGAAGGAGGCCTAGACGACGATGAAGCCTCAACCAAAGTCTGTTTGTCGTAAGAAGAAGCATCAAAAAAGAAAGGGCTCAAAACGCTCGAAAGGAAAGAAAAAGTCAAAGTAGCATACTAAACAGCAAGTACTGCCAATTGACTTGCTTGAACAGAATCCACTTACCCCTATAACCTTAGAAGAATTCTTTCCTGAAGATTACTTCACTACGGTTACTGTTAATGCTACCTCATTTGTTGAGGATGAAGAAGAAAGAGAAGAGGAGGAGGATCAAGAGCCTGTTAAAGAAAATGAAATCTCCGTCATGGTAACTGTCCAACATTCAGGGACGGAGATAGATCCAAAGATATTGGCTATCTTGGAAGCTCTTCCTACACGCATGGGATGGAGGCAAATCTTTCATTTGCCTCGAGAAATGTGTCGACAAGTGGCTCTTGCACTTCAGCACCCAGAACTATACCTCGACAAAGTGAAGGATGCGGGAGAGCCAATAGAAAGTTCGGCTAAATGCGCGTCATGTAATTTTGCCTTAGCCTTCACTGATGAAGACTTATTGTTGGGCTCAAAGCCTCACAACCGACCCTTGTTCGTTTCCGGTTATATTTTCGGCAAGAGAGTGAATCGTATCTTAGTGGATGGAGGTTCAGCTGTCAACATCATGCCAAAATCCACCATGACTTATTTAGGGATCACTATGAAAGATCTTTCTGATAGTCGTCTAATGATCCAAGGATTCAACTTGAACAGTCAGCGTGCCATAGGCATAATACGTCTTGACCTTGTGATGGGAGAGTTAACATCATCTACTCTCTTCCATGTCATAGATACAAAGACGTCGTATAAAATGTTGCTTGGACGACCTTGGTTGCATGAAAATGGGGTAGTCGCATCAACCCTCCATCAATGTCTGAAATTTTATCGTGGAGGCGAGAAGAAAATAAATGGGGATGTCAAACCCTTTAGCACGGCAGATTCGTACTTTGCCGATGCTAAGTTCTTTGAAGATGGGGAACCCTCAAGCGAGATGTTGCCATCTAAAATTCCTTCAACCGGAAAAGGGGTACAAATAAAAATGGTGATATTCCCTCTTCTTCAAGCTCTAGCGAGTCAGCCACCACTGAGATGCAACAACAAAAATGCAAGGAAAAGGTAAAAGAAGAAGTTGTTGCTCAACCCATTAAAGCAACGAAGAAGGCAAGAACGACTCCGGTCCCGCGATACATCCCTAAATCACGTCGTAAGGAAGGGGAGTCACCTTTTGCGGGTGTCGGGTTATGAAAGTAGAGCCAAAGAAAGAAAAAGAAGTAGATGAGACTACTCTTCAATGTTTAAAGCAAGAAGTGGTTGTTCCTTTATCTAGAGCCAATCACAATCAAATTGTTAAGCCTCCAACCTCACAATGTGTTGATCAATCTAGGAGAAAATGGCTTAACAAGGGTAGGTTTGACCCAAATGCTTATAAACTCTTGGCGAAGTCGGTGTATGACTTCGAGAATCCAGCGCCCATGGGCAATGTCATTGAGGTTGATCCTCATGGAATTAATGACACACAAAATAAATTGCAAGAGTATGGCGTTGAGGTACATCCGACTAAAGTAGGTTTGGGATTTGAAACCCCAACACCCATCAAAATTTCCGCACGGCGTAGAGGGACAACCTCTTCTTCGCAAAGATATTATCGCGGAGGAAGTTGAAGAAAATGAAGATGAAAATAATGTGTCTCAGCCAAAAATATCGGTCTTTAATCGACTGCAGTCTCCTGTCGTAAAGGACCATACATCGGTTTGTAACAGACTTGGTGGACACGAGCTAAATGAAGGTGTGAAGTCAAAAATACAAACACCCTTGCAAAATCTTCGATCTTCTAAGAATAAAGCATCTGTCTTTAAACGTCTTGGTGCATCGACCTCAATTGATAAACAACAAAGACGGTCAGTACTAAGTCGCATCACAAGAGAGAAAAATGAAGTCAAAGGCGAGGACGCACCTCAAAGTGTTATCCCATCTCGCATGAGGCGTACACAGGTGGTAGACATCATTGGACATGCACCCTTGAAAGCCAAAGGTCGTGTCATAGTGTTAACAAACCAAAGGAGTTCGTCTAGTCAAGAAAAAGAAAAAGATGTTGAATTTGTTTCTTCAAACCATATCACAGGGCATGAGGCTCCTGAAAGTGACGAGGAGATGGAAACAGATGAGGCTCCTAAAACTCTTGAGGATGGGGGGCAAGCCACCGTCGATGAGTTAAAAGAGTTAAACCTTGGAACTCAAGAAGAGCCACGCCCTGTCTACGTGAGCGCTTTTCTTACCCAACAGGAGGAACAAAAATATTCCAAGTTACTCTCTGACTACAAAGACGTATTTGCATGGAGTTATTAGGAGATGCCAGGACTCGACCCAAAAGTCGCTGTCCATCGCTTAGCCATCAAAAAAGGTGTCAGTCCAAAGAAGCAATCCCAAAGACGCTTCAGGCCAGAATTAATTCCTGAAATTGAGGCAGAAGTAAACAAGCTCATCGATGCAGGATTTATTCGCGAAGTCAAGTATCCTACTTGGATAGCAAACATTGTGCCACGATTTAAAGAAAAATGGACAGTTACGAGTTTGTGTGGACTTCCGCGACTTGAACGATGCGTGTCCGAAGGATGACTTTCCACTCCCAGTAACGGAAATCATGATTGATGCCACCACTGGTCATCAGGCTTTGTCATTCATGGATTGTACCGCTGGATACAACTAAATTCACATGGCTCCTGAAGATCAAGAAGCAACTGAATTTCGTACCCCTAAAGGGATATTTTGTTACAAAGTCATGCCTTTCGGCTTGAAAAATGCCGGAGCTACGTATCAGCGTGCAATGCAGAAAATTTTTGAAGATATGATGCATAAAATCGTGGAGTGCTACGTAGATGACTTGGTGGTAAAGTCTAAGAAGAAGGAGAATCATCTGCATGACCTTCGTAAAGTCTTTGAAAGACTACGAAAATGTCAATTAAAAATGAACCCCCTCAAATGCGCATTTGGCGTCACCTCAGGAAAGTTTCTTGGCTTCATTGTCAGACACAGGGGTATTGAAATTGACCAAGCAAAGATCAAGGCCATCCAAAAGATGCCTGAACCTAAGAACCTTAAGGAGTTACGTGGCCTCCAAGGGCGTCTTGCTTACATTCGAAGGTTTATTTCTAATCTAGCAGGAAGATGTCATCCCTTCAGCCATCTCATGAAAAAGGATGCCCCATTCAAATGGGATGACTCATGTAAAAAAGCCTTCGAAAGTATAAAGAAGTATTTGTCTTCTCCTCCTGTCTTGGGGGCACCAATAAAAGGGAAACCACTCATCCTTTATATCGCAAAGACAGAGCGATCTCCCGGGGGCAATGTGCGCTCAAGAGCAAGAAGACCGTAAGGAGACAGCTCTTTACTACTTGAGCCGAACTTTGGTGGGTGCTGAATTGAATTACTCACCTATTGAAAAAATTTGCCTTGCTTTGATTTTTGCGATCCAAAAATTAAGACATTACATGCGTGCTCATACAGTTCATGTCATCTCGAGGTCTGACCCGATAAAATACATTCTCTCAAGGCCCGTGTTGTCTGGCAGACTTGCAAAGTGGGCTATGCTTTTAAAACAATATGACATTGTGTATGTCCCGCAAAAGGTTGTCAAGGGGCAAGCAATAGCGACTTTTTTCGCGGACCACCCGGGCCCCGCAATGGGAGCTTTCCGACGATCTTCCAGGTGAAGATGTGTTTTTCATTGAAATACTCCCACCTTGGAAAATGTACTCTGATGGAGCCGCTCGTCATGACGGTGCAGGAGCTGGAATTGTCTTCGTTTCTCCAGAAAAACATGTACTGACATACTCTTTCGTGCTAACTCAACTTTGTTCCAATAATATGGCTGAGTACCAAGCACTCATAATAGGCCTCCAAATGGCAATTGAAATGGGACTTAGAGATTTAGACATTCACGGGGACTCCCAATTGGTTCTAAAACAACTGTCGGATGAATACGAAGTCAAAAAGAATGATCTAATCCCCTATCAAAGACAAGCGTCACAATTGCTTGACAATCTTGATACCATCAAGTTAGAACATGTTCCAAGGAGTGCCAACAAGATGGCTGACGCGCTCGCTGGGCTTGCAGCCACTTTGGCACTGGGGGCAGAAGAAACAATGTCTGTACCCGTTTACAAACGATGGGTTGTCGCTCCTGATGACGATGATGTTGACGAATATGCTGAAGAAGTCGACATAATCTCTGTCTATCAAATTGACAAAGAAGATTGGCGTCGACCAATTATTGATTATTTGGAACATAAAAAATTGCCAAGTGATCCAAAACATAAAACAGAGATTCGTCGTCGAGCCTCACGGTTCATATATTATAAGGGGACTCTCTATCGACGATCCTTCCATGGTCTTTGGTTAAGATGCCTCGGAGATGAAGAAGTAAAGCATCCCATGGAGGAAGCTCACTCTGGAGTTTGTGGCGCTCATCAGTCAGGTCCAAAACTGCATGACCGTATTAAAAGAATGGGTTACTATTGGTCAACCATGGTACAAGATAGCATGGACTATGCAAAGAAATGTGAAGCTTGCCAATTTCATGCTAACTTCATTCATCAACCTCCAGAGCCATTACACCTCACAGTCGCATCCTGGCCATTCGAAGCGTGGGGACTTGACGTAGTTGGCCCAATTACACCAAAGTCATCTGCTGGACAAGCATATATTTTGGCAGCGACTGATTATTTTTCCAAATGGGCAGAAGCCATCCCCCTACGTGAAGTGAAAAAAGAGAATGTTGTTGACTTCATTCGTACTCACATCATCTACAGATATGGTGTACCCCGAAGAATTGTCACTGACAATGGGACACCATTTTACAATAAATTGATGAAAAGTTTATGTGAGAAGTTTAAATTCACCCAACATAGATCGTCAATGTACAATGCACCAGCAAACGGTCTAGCTGAAGCGTTCAACAAGACACTTTGTAGTTTGTTGAGCAAAGTGGTTGCCAAGTCGAAACGTGATTGGCATGAAAGAATAGGGGAAGCTCTATGGGCATACAAGACGACATATAAATCAGCAACACAATCAACTCCATACTCGTTGGTGTATGGCGTTGAGGCCGTTCTCCCCTTGGAGCTTCAAATTCCATCATTGCGCATTGCCATACAGGAAGGCTTGACTTCTGAAGAAAATGATAAACTCCGACTTGCTGAGTTGGAGGCGCTTGACGAAAAAAGACTCCAAGCACAACAAAAATCTGAGTGCTACCAAGCTCGTCTGTCACGCGCTTTCAATAAGAAAGTTCGACCTCGCTCCTTTCAAGTTGGAGACATGGTCTTAGCCATTAAAAGACCCATCATTATTTCTCGTAAGACAGGAAGTAAATTCAGTTCTAAATGGAATGGTCCATACGTTGTCAAAGAGGTATACACTAATGGGGCGTATAAAATTGTTGACGCCGAAGGATTACGTATAGGGCCTATCAATGGCAAATTTCTGAAGCGCTACTACTCATGAAAATTGAGAGCATTGTTCAACTCCTAAGCAAGAGGATAAACTGCATATGTTGAAAGAAAATATATGTAAACTTGAACTACGTTGGCTTGATCTTGTAAAAGTGATTCGATAATTCTTTTGCAAGTACGTAGGCAGCTTGGGTATCAAAAAAATATATACTCAAGTGCAGTCACACCAAAAAAAAAACAGATATTGCAATCATTGTAATACTCCTGGTCCGCAAGAGTATAAACTGTGAACGGCGAAACAACAAAAAAAAATGCAATACTCCTGGCCCGCAAGAGTATAAACTGTGAACGGTTAAAAAAATTATAAAACAAAGAGTGTGTCCATCTTATTGCAAATATGAATAAAAAAAAAACATAAATTGTTGGTGCACACTATCTATAAAATTAAAATAAAAAAAATAATAAAAGAAACAACGCATGAAAAAAAGGGAATCATTCTATGTCTATGTATTCTGGGTGGGTGAGTGACGACTGGAGCTCCAATAACCGTCTCTTGCCCTCATCAAGGTCGCGGATCTTATCAGTACTTAAAATAGGGGTAGCTGCTAGCTCACTCAAGGCTTTCTTGTGGTCTTCCACCTTCGCCGCAAGTGATGTTAAAGTGATCCCCTTGGCCTCCAAGCTATTTGTCAAGTGGTTTGCCTTGTCACGCTCTTTCTCCAGTTCAGTTTCAAGTTCCATGATCCTGAGCTTGTTGGAAGATTGCTCTCTTAGAAGTACCAGACGCTCTGTCTCGATCTCATCATAATCAAGCTCAGCCTTCTTAAGCGCTTCTGTCCGGAGAATGATCTTCTCTTTTACTTGTTCGGATCGTTGACACTTTGAGGCAACCTCTTCTAAAGCAAGATGATCTTTGACCGCACTAACATAGGATTCTATTTTGCACTTCAAGGGGTTTGGATTTCCTTTAAGATTTTCAATACCCTCGTATAGCACTAAGGCTTCCTCATGTTTCTTCGCAACCTCGTTAAAGGATGCTGCTCTTAGTGTTTCCAAATATTGCATACCCATGTCTCGAATCGCCTAAGCAAAGATATTTCTCATCAAGGACCCAGATGGGGGCATAGAGGTCGAGGCACTAGAGACATGAACTCCAGGTGCCTCAATGACAAGAGCTTCTGCAGCTTTGGCATGAACATCCGACAGTCTTGCAGTCCCCTCAACGGATTGATGATTGTGAATAGGAGAGGAACTCTTAGCTGATCCGTCTATACTCTTGCAAACCAAATTCCTTGCAAATCTCAATTCCTTCCCCCTTTGAGGAGTCGCTTTCGAGGGAAGCACCATTGTGGGATGTCCTGAGTTGTCGGGAATATCCATAATGTCCATTTCAAGGTTGAAGTTATCTCCCTAAATAACAAAAGCAATAAAAATTGATTAAAAATAAAAAAGAAACAAAAAAAAAACAACAAAAAGTGTAAGGGAGAAAAGGTCTACCAAGGGGAGATCCGCAACAGCATGAGATGATTCAGGCACTCCATCAAAAAAACTGTCACAGTTCAACCCATGCTCCTCAAGCACACAATCAGGAGATTTTCTTTTCCCTCGGCGTTGATGTTTGAAGTCCACATCTGACTCTGCGTCGCTGGTGCTCCTCCCATTGCTGGGATTTGGACTCATTGCCTGTCTAGATCCTCCTGTCCTATGTAAGGTATCATTGTCAAGGTAGTCGCAGGTACCTTCAGGATTTGAGTTATTCTTTGAAGTTGGATTTTCTACAAGCTGATGTTCGCTCCTGTTAGGCTTAGAAGAACTAGATCCAACACTCGAACACAATATGTTAACCTTATTCCTTAGGTCTTTGATAGACACCCTGGGCCACCAATCACGGAATTATAAGGTCTTTAACTGACGCCAGTCTAATGAGCAGGCAGGGACGAAAAGTCCGGAATGACTACCCTGAAACAATAACAACCTCCAGTATCTCAAAGCTTCATAATAAGTTACGTTTCGAGATTCAACATCGCGACGAGGCGTGCCAGGGACATCTTGAACAAAGCCAAACTGTCTGCTAAATCGATAGGGGAAATAAGGCTCAACGTGAAAAGAATCACCCTGACGTATGGCTAGATATGCAGAACGAAGAGAGACCGGGGTATTGGCTCGGAGACGTCGTCGAGTTCACCATCGTCAAAATATAAGCTATTTTTGTTTTTGTTCAAGATGGTGCACCCCACTTTCGCCTTCCTTCCATCATGGATGAGTTCTCGAGCATCAACTTCTTTGAAACACTTAGCTCCTTGAGTCCCCGAAAATACGGTCATTAAAGGACCCAGTGGGGAAGGGTCTACATCATGGTTGGTGTTGAAGTAGTACGCTAGCGAACTATATAAGTATTGTGCCTGGGAAGAAAGATCCGCAATAGGCGGGCTTTGAAGATGCGGAAATTGCATTCAAACCTCCGTAGATACTGGCAAGTACAGTGTGCAAAGAAGACTAAAAGTCGTACCCCGAGCCATCGAGTAGCAACTTCAAAGGTATCGGGCCTAATGATTCTATCTTCACTTTCGGGAAGCACAAAAACACACAACCAACAAGCCAAGAAAGTCTGCAAAGTATAGGTAGTCCGTCTTCCGACATCACCAGATACACCAAGAAAATCAAGCATGGGAGATTCTTCCGTTGTCCATCTCGCCGACCGAGCTCTAAGCTCACCAGTGGGATTATGAGTCGACTTCGGGCGAGAATCAGAGTATCTGCGTCTCTTCACGGGTGCTGCATAAGTGATTTTTCTCTTGTACCAAAATTGTATCCACTGTTGAGCAGAAACTCTATTCCTTGATTCAAGTTGCTTGTTCAGATGATGATAAGCATTAAGTAGGTGTTCGTAAGCTTTAGAGATAAGACGATCGCCATCCTCGCCTCGCGCCCTTATGATGTTCAGATGAGGGGTGGCTTCATCATAAATCTCTCCGACAATGGGCAATCCACCGAGTCGGTGGAGGTCCCACAAGGAAATAGACAGCTCACCTGCCACGGTATGAAGCGTGTTGGTAGTAGGACACCAACTCTCACAGAAAGCACGCAGGATGCTAGTATCCCTGTCATAGGAGTAGAGTGAAGCGTAGACGGCGTTATAAACGCCGCAATAGTCAAGAGCTTCGCGAAAACGAAATAAGACATCTTCAGTCCATTCCCAATACCCAGGAATGAAAGAGAAATCTCCAATGATTCTAACAACTTGGGATCCCCATTTCACGAGCCGAAAGAATAGAGCGACCGAGCAAGGGAAGGCAATCATCGGTAGGTGCTTGTCTTTTAAAATGCTATGAAGCTTATAAACGATTGACGCGTTGTGTACACCAAGAGGAAGCTTGACAGACATCTCACTCAGGAAATTATTCTTACACACTAAAGTTTGAATGCCCTCAGGGCGACGCAGTGAGCGACGTATGACCATATTAGTGCTTGATCTGGAATCATCTCTTTCACGATCAACAAGAGCAATGTAGGAGTGTTTATCATCATTGAATTCTTTAATGAACACCATCCTATAAAAAAAAAAGGAATGAGTAATAGAGAATACAAAAAAAAAAAAAAAAAAAAGGAGGCAGATGTCTCAGCTACATGATCGTCGCCATTGATTGTCTTCGAACACACTCCAAAAGCGTCATCTTTAGTTGCTAGGATAAGCACAATTAAGCAACTGGCCTAACAACTCCGATGGATCATCAGTGACCCATCGCGATGAACACTCAAGTAGTGGGCTTGATTGTCTTCGAACACACTCCAAAAGCGTCATCTTTAGTTGCTAGGATAAGCACAATTAAGCAACCGGCCTAACAACTCCGATGGATCATCGCCGACCCATCGCGATGAACACTCAAGTAGTGGACTTGATTGTCTTCGAACACACTCCAAAAGCGTCATCTTTAGTTGCTAGGATAAGCACAATTAAGCAACTGGCCTAACAACTCCGATGGATCATCACTGACCCATCGCGATGAACACTTAAGTAGTGGACTTGATTGTCTTCGAACACACTCCAAAAGCGTCATCTTTAGTTGCTAGGATAAGCACAATTAAGCAACTGGCCTAACAACTCCGATGGATCATCACTGACCCATCGCGATGAACACTTAAGTAGTGGTCTTGATTGTCTTCCGATGGCAAGTGTCAAAAAATTATCACCTGCAAGACATCACAAACAACACTTGCACAACAAGAAAAATATTGTACAAAAAAAAAAGGACTCAAAGGGATGTGACAAAAATCATCACCTCACTAGTCTTGAGTTTCTGGTGATATTTCCACGGCAAATCTAGAAGTTCAGTATCTCACAAAATCCGATGTACTGCAAGTCGAACAAAGTGTGTCAAAATCTAGATTGTCGGTAAAAAAAAAATTACAATCCAAGTATTACTACCAGATTGATAAAAAAAATGGGCTTTTACCCTACTGGACGCAAGTTGAGAGCTTTGTGCACATTAGCATTATGGAAGAATAGAGTTTAGGCATATCAATACAAAGCAAGTTGTTGTATGATATATGATAAATATTCCGAAAAAAAAAGGTATAAGTCATTCGCCATCTAATGGCTAGAGTTTCTGTTTCATAGTATTTATCTAGTAAACATATTGGCAACATGTGTATTAAAAAAAAAACAAAAGAAAAAGAAAGTGCATGAAAGATGAAAAGCCACGTTTGTGGCATGTTTGATTTCAAAAAAAAAAAAAAGAGGGAAAATAATTCTTTAAAAGCCAAGCACTCATGTGGCATCAATTACAAAAAGATGAATGGAACAATTATTTTAGCCAAACCCAATTTCCTCCATACTTTCTCTCTCTACAAAACACTCAGACTTTCACCCAAGAACACATAAAAACCCATATAAACACCAAAAGTTCATCTTCAAATCTGAAATACCACATAAAACCCACGAAAAATACACAAATTTCGGAGACCCACAACAATAAAAATCGAAGAAGAAGCAGGTTGTTCGGTCATGACAAAACAGGAAAAAAAAAATAAAAATAACCAAGCTCTCTGATAATCGAGAAGAAGAAAATTTACCTTCTTGATTGGACAACAACTTCACGGTGCAGATGAACCAAGACGCTTCGCCGTAATATCGTCAAACACCAGGGCCTCGAGGCAGTGCGGTTATAGCGGCGAGAAGAGGTTCTATCAAGACCACCACGGCTTCGGGAACACAGGGCCTCGGGGCAGTGCAATGCGGGTGTGTTAGTGCTAGTATGGCGTCAATCAGTGGCAAGATCACGGCTTCAAACACTAGGGAACAGAATCAGAGGACTTAGTTTATTTTTATTATAAACTGTTTACAGAGATTGTACTCAATAACATTTATTGAAATATAATTTCTTTGTTACTTTGTTTCCTGTCTTATTTATTTTGACTCGAAATTTGTGTATACAAGGTGTATGCTACTTATGTATCACTCACCTATTGAGATCATTTGACCAATCTGCAAAATGATAATCTTAGTACATACCACTGACTTATCTTCTATCTAGCAATTTAAGGAACTACAACTAATTAAAATAATAATTTATTTGCGTAAGCTTGTTATATAAATTACATTATACTTATGCAACTCAACAATGCTAGCTATGCTTACCCATAACTAGGGGTGGCAATTCGAGTCAACATATCGGATTCGGGTTTAATTTTGGGTCATTTTCGGATTATGCTAAAAAATATCAGAAACAGTGTAAAACTTAAGATTACTAGAAAATATGATTATTGAATCAAAACGAGTTTAGTTCGAGCGCGATTCAATTAGACTTTCTCTCATTTGCTTGAGACCGGGTTTGTGTCGGGTTATCAAGTCGATCAATGATTGCCAGCTCTACATATAATAGTAATCATTGTTGATTTATACGACCCAATAGTTATTTAGCTTATTGTGTTGTCTTTTTTTGTTCTCTCAAACAATATTATAAGTCCAATAAGAAATGATGCGAAAAATAAGGCCAAACTCTGTAAAATCTTTAAAGAAGAAAAATCTATATTTGTTCCCCAAATTAACATCAATTACATCATGAATCGAAGCTTCATTTGCACATTCTATCCCCAAAAATCAACATGCAAATACTTATTTTTTTGTTCTATTATTAGACAACAAAGATTGCATCTTTTTCACTTTTTTCAAAGAAGAGTTATACCCGTGATGAATTGTTATGTCTAAAAGGGACTGATGCAAAATGATATATATTTATTTGTAAAATCTTATAAATTATGTAAAAGAAAAAAGAAAACGTAATTGAGATATGATGTTTTCCCTAAGGTATCAAATATAAATGTTTTTCTAATTTAAATTAAGGTAAGAATTATTTTTTCAGTTGAAGTTCAGATTTTGGTAAGTTTTGGTTTGGAAGAGAATGGGAACAAAAAATATGAATGATTTGAAAGTTATTATAATAATTTAGAAAGTTGCAGAATAAACCTTTGAGAAAAATGTGTTTCAATTGATTTGAAAAATAAATATAATAAGATATGAAATAAAAAATATCCCATGCATTATGCACGGGTTCGAAAACTATCTATTCATGTATGAAGAGTTGTTTATCTATCTACAATATTAACACTTGCACATGAAGAGTTACTATCTGAAGAGTTGTATATCTATCTATAATCTAATTTTATTATTTAGTGTTTGGATAATTTAATGTATATCCATGCTACAAACAATCTATTAAACAAAAAACTTCCCGTGCATTATGCACGGGTCCAAAAACTAGTTTTACCTACAAATCAATATATATATATATATAAAGGAGGAACTTTTCGGGAGCATAGGGAGCTCCTCAAGATTTCGAGGTCATAGAGCGCGCCACGTAGGATTGCCATGTCATTAATTATTATTTTTATTTTTTACAAAAATAGAGTTCTACAAAAATTTAAATACGTATAAGGAGTTTTGGATAAGCGAAAATTAGAGTTTGATTTTGAATTAACAACCCAAATAATTATATTATGTAAATTGCGTATAACTTTTGCTACGTAATTCGGAATATTATAATTTTTGTACCATTGGATAGTGCTCGAAATATACTTCGAAATAAGATCCACTTACAATATAGTTCGACAACTTATGAAATAGAGCGCCACGTAGGATTGCCATGTCATTAGTTTTAAATTCAAATATTATAAAAAATAGAGTTCTACATATATTTAAATACCTAAAAGTAGTTTTGGATAGGGAAAATTAGAGTTTCATTTTGAATAAATATAATAATAGTTATAACTATATTGTACTATATGTGACTATAGCATTTTATCATAGGTCCAATTATAGGATTAAACATATTATCTTTCAAAACCTCAGTCTTACGAGTCCGGATCCTCTAGAGTTTTAATAAAATTCAACAAGGTAGAGTTGTATATGAACCATACATTTTAAAATCAAGGGCGTGTATTGGTGAAAGGGGGGAAATAAGGGGGTGGATTTTGATGAGAAAAAATAGAGGGGGTTTTGGAAGATAATATATGAGCTATTGATTTTTTATTCAATGGTTGATATTGCTCAAACTCTAGAGTTCTTTTAGAACTTTAGAGGATCCAAACACCAGCCTTATTCAACTGCTAATTCAAAACATTATAATTCATCTAAAAATAGAGTTCTACAAAAATTTAAATACGTATAAGGAGTTTTGGATAAGCGAAAATTAGAGTTTGATTTTGAATTAACAACCCAAATAATTATATTATGTAAATTGCGTATAACTTTTGCTACGTAATTCGGAATATTATAATTTTTGTACCATTGGATAGTGCTCGAAATATACTTCGAAATAAGATCCACTTACAATATAGTTCGACAACTTATGAAATAGAGAGCGCCACGTAGGATTGCCATGTCATTAGTTTTAAATTTAAATATTTTAAAAAATAGAGTTCTACATATATTTAAATACCTAAAAGTAGTTTTGGATAGGGAAAATTAGAGTTGCATTTTGAATAAACAACCTAAATTATTATATTATGTAAATTGTGTATAACTTTTGCTACCTAATTCAAAATATTATAATTCGTCTACCATTGGAGAGTGCTTGAAATATGCTTCAAAGTAAGATCCATTTACAATATAGGGTCACAGCAAATCATGAAAATATTTAAAGAATAGAGTTTTACATAGATTTAAATGCATATAAGGAGCTTTTGATAAGCGAAAATTAGAGTTTGGTTTTGAATTAACAACCTAAATTATTATATTATCTAAATTGTGTATAATAATTTTTGTACCATTGGATAGTGCTCTAAATATGCTTTGAAATAAGATCAATTTACAATATAGTTCTACAACTTATGAAATATAATAAAATAAACAACAATGTAAAATTGATAGTCTGATTTTAAATAAAAAATCTAAACTATTATACAATGTAAATTGATTAGAGCGCGCCACGTAGGATTGCCATGTCACTAATTTTTATTTTTGTTTTTTACAAAAATAGAGTTATACATAGTTTTAAATACATATAGGGAGTCTTGGATAAGCGAAAATTAGAGTTTCATTTTGAATGAACAACCTAAATTATTATATTATGTAAATTGTGTATAACTTTTGCTACCTAATTCAGAATATTATAATTTTTGTACCATTGGATAGTGCTCGAAATATGCTTCGAAATAAGATCTATTTACAATATAGTTCTACAAATTATGAAATAGAGAGCGTCACTCAGGATTGTCATGTCATTAGTTTTTATTTTAACTATTTGAAAAAAAAATAGAACTCTACATATATATTTAAATACATGAAAGAGTTTTGGATAGGGGGAAATTAAAGTTTTCTTTTGAATAAACAACCTAAGTTATTATATTATGTAAATTGAATTTAACTTTTGCTACCTAATTCAAAACATTATAATTTTTTTACCATTGGAGAGTGCTTGAAATATGCTTCAAAATAAGATCTATTTACAATATAGTTTTACAACTCATGAAAATATATTAAATTAGATGAATTGTAAGACATTATTTAGTCTTTCTTTTAGATAAATATAATAATAGCTATACGTATTAAGTATAGTGTATTATATGTGATTATAACATTTAATTATAGGTCCAATTTACAGGATTAAACATATTATCTTTTTTTACCATTGGAGAGTGCTTGAAATATGCTTCAAAATAAGATCCATTTACAATATAGTTTTACAACTCATGAAAATATATTAAATTAGATGAATTGTAAGACATTATTTAGTTTTTCTTTTAAATAAATATAAAAATAGCTATATGTATTAAGTATAGTGTATTATAAGTGATTATAACATTTGATTATAGGTCCAATTTACAGGAGTAAGCATATAATCTTTAAAAACCTCAACCTTACTCAACGAAACCAAAACAATATAGGATTGCAACAAAATTTATTAAGGGAATTTTGTTGTTACAACAAAAACTATAATCTATAGCGATAAAGTTACATATATATATATATTAGAGTTTTGGATTATGTAAAAATTGGAGTTTGATTTAAATAAAACAACCTTAGAATATTATAAATAGCTCCACCTAATTAAGCATGCCATGTCATTCTTTTTATTTTTTTTTAAAGAAAATAGTGTTCAACATAGATATAAATACATATAAGGTGTTTTGGATAAGTGAAGATTACAGTCTGATTTTAAATAAACAACCTAAATTATTATACTATGTAAATTGAATATAACTATAAAGATAAAAAATTCATATCTATAGTTTTAAACCTATAGCATTCCATGATGGCATTACATGAAGAATCAAATGAAAGTTTATCATCGAGATTGCAGAGGTATTATGCAATTGACTAATTATTTTATTCCTAGAATATTTATTGTATCCATAATCATTTATGTTTTTTTCCATATATCTATATATTAGATCTTGTTATTTTCTCCATGAACTTAATTCTACTAAAACTATTTGGAAATCAAGGATCGCATTTCTAGACTATTTGAGGTTTTGAACTTCATTTATAGAATATTTATTGTATCCATAATCATAAATAAGGGGGAAGTTTGATAAGTCTTAATATGGTCATGATTGATGAAGAGGTATTTTTTTTTCTCTTAAATAATATTTTCGATTATTAGTAGAGGTTAATTTCATTCATGATACTATCATTATGATCTTCTTTTTGGTTTTCCCATCTTCCATTCTATATGCGTTAGTGTTTATGTGCTATACTAATAATTGAAGTTGTGGCTGGCAGTTATGTTTTTCTCTATTCTTTCTGTCCTACATCTATTAAATTATTACCCTCTACTTTCTTAAAGTATTATTCGAGTATTATTCATGTTAAAACTGTGTTAGCTATTGTTAGTCATACCTATTATTGGGATACCATTTAATAATAGACTTAGCTACAATATTCAATTAAATTTAAAAAATTATAAAATTTATATATCACAATAACAAATCTAGAAATTATAGTATAATGACAAATACTTTCTCCGTTCTTTTTCTACTGCAACAATTGGTTTGGGCATGGTTTTTAAGGAAATAAAAAATGGGTAGTTCAAAGATGTAGGCACTCTCTTAGTTAACTGTAGTAGGGGATAAATAATTCCTTAATAATGTAAACGCAAATTTATGAGGCAATTTGGGTAATCAATTATGGTTTTATTAACATAAAGTAAAGACAATATTGTCAACTATAGTTGTTTATTTTACCAAAAATGGAATGATTCCAAAAGATGAAACTATCCAAAGCAGTATTTGTTGTAATAGAAAAAGAATGGAGAAAGTATGTAAATACAACGGTGTTGAAAAATCTCATTTCACAGCAACACAAAATCAACAATTATATTAACAAAAAATTTGCAAAAAAATAAAATAAACAACAACCCGTGCAACGCACGGGCTTCAAAACTAGTTATGATAAAAGGAGAGAAAAATAAAGAATGATGATTTTGTGATAACGCCTTGTTGTCAGAAATCGGAATGGGTTTCCGGCCCAGGCGGTCATATTCCCTTTCAAATTCCCCCACCCTCGTCGGCCGCAACACCACCATTCTCACTTTTTGAAATCTCAGGCGAAGACAATTCTCTCCAACAAAAATCTCACACCCTTTCTTCTTCCCCTCTTTCTCTCTCCTCCAATTTCAGTATCAGTTGAGTTTTTCTTACTCCTTGTTTACTATGCTATTCATTTTACTTCTTTTTCTGTATTATTCAATTATTACGCCAAATTTATCACTTGTTGCATGATTTTTTGCAACAATGTTGGATTTTTTTTTTTTGCGATTCGTCCCCTTTTCTCACTTATTCTAATAGAATGATTTACGAATTTTAGATTTCTTTTGTTTATGTTTGACCTAATCATGTACTATGAAATACTGTTGGAATGATAAATTGGATTGTCAATTATATTCTGTGATTTGATGTTATTTGATTAATGAAAAAAAAGGGAAATTATCAATGATACCTTCTAATTAGCTTCTAATTAATGGCACACAAAATCTAATTAGCTTCTCTTTGGTACCGTTGAACTAATGACTAACTATAGTGCAGTTAACGTTAGTGTTTAAGGTTAGTTTGTATGTTCGCTTATATGTTAAGACCTTAATACCCATTGATTATATTGCATGAAAGCTGTGTTCTCCGAGTTACAAGGCCAAATTGTAGATTTTTCTTCCCAAACAAAAATACCGGTTCCTTCGTTTTCATTCATTTGCTGTTTGTTTTAGTTTTTTTATTATGATTTCTATTGTTCTAATTTTCGTGTTATTTTAGCTATGATTGCCGTTGCTTAAATTTATGAAATGATTTGCTTATGATCTTTTGCCGGGTTATTGTTAATTTATGAAATGAGATTGAGTTGATGTTGCTACTTGATAGATGGATTTGCAATAATCCTTTTTGGATTTTTCAAGAAAAAGCTTTAAAATCTGAGAGCTTTGATTAATTAGCTGAAAATAAAATATGAGTATCTTTTAACTGGCAATTATTGGATTGGAAACTAACCGGGGTTTTATTTAGGAAGAGAAATCTACCATTTAATTTGAAACTCGAAGAACATTATGTTAATATAAAGAATGGGCATTAAGATCTTTACATGTGAACTAACATACAAACTAACACTTAGTAATCCATTTTTTAATGTTTAATTGGTGCACTGTACTTAATAAGTCATTAGTAGAAGGGTATCAGAGAGGAGCCAATTAGATTTTGTGTACCGTTGAGTAGAGTAAACAATAGAAGAGTACCATTGAGAATTTCCCAAAACAAAAATAACATATAAAATATTTTGATTGGTTGAGAAGGATTTGGTTGTACCATGTAAGGATTTATAACGGTTGTAGGGGATATTTTCTGCCACTAGACAATTCTAGTTAATCTAGCCACTTAGTTATACTTGGGAATTTCTGCTTGTTTTCGCCGAACTTGTGTTAGTATAACAAAGTTGTAAGCATGATGATCGCGAGATTGTGAAAGCTTTCTTAGTCTGCATAGATGAAATCATGGAAATTTACAAGTGGCTGGGTTAATTTAGAAATTTGCCTCATTTCGCGATAATTGCAGGTACGAAAGGTAATACAGGTAGCCAGGTACATGGGAATGGTTGGACTTACAACAACAAAGAAAATCTTAATAATAATGAAAACAAGTAGTGCCTAATCTTAGCGTTGAACCACAAAAAATGAAGAGGAGCAAAAAAGCTGGTGGGTACAATTTGAGGAAAAGTTTGGCTTGGGACAGGGCTTTTCTCACTGAAGAAGGTATTCTTTGGATTCACCTCAAATATTGACTAATTCCTCTTGTTTCAAAATACTTGACATGGTTTGACTTTTTGCACTAATCGCACACTCTCCTTTGGCCATGTTTTGTGATTTCTACGTACGGAAATTTACAGTCATATAAAGATCTTGTTAGATTTGTCTCGACATATAGTTTCAAAATATCAACTTTTTATAATTTTTACTTATAGGAAATTAGAGATATTATTGGTTAATAATATGCATTGGCAAGCGTGTCGAGAGAAGTGTGTCAAGTGCTCTTATTTTAGTACTAAATTCAAAAATTAGTTTTGTTGGACAATGAAATCAACTGGTCTTTCTCTCAGGTGTCCTTGATGATTCAGAGTTATCTATGATTAGTGGGACAGTAGGTGATACAGACAGTCTTTCGGTCATAGATGAACAAGGGCGAGACTCGGTTCCTATGAACTATGGCTTAGCTGATGTGGAGACTTTTGAAGAAGATCTATTAAAAGAATTGCCATCTGGTTACCCTAATAAAAGAAATGCTACTAGTAGTTCATTTATGAAGCAGGAATCCATTACTGGTGGTCGTCTAGTTTCAGATTCCAAAGTCAGTCTTGAATATCATTCCGCATTGTTCGTGATCCGTGCTTGCTGGAATGCATCTTAAAGCATTTTCTTTTTTGTTGTCTGCAGTCCTCACAGAAGGTTTCTCCTGGCCATGGTCTTAAGAAGATTGTATGTACTGGGGAAGTTTATTCTTCTCCGATGGCTTCTGTTTCATATCCTTATAGTGCTGTATTATGAAACCAATGTTTGCATCATTTTCAACATTACAGGTGTGAAATATAGTAGTCCTTAACTAATTTATTACTCAGAAGAGGATTCTAAACACAGGAACTAAGCAAATTTCGACAAGAAACTCAAAAATTCCTAAATTTCCAGTTTCAAAGAAAATTCCTTCTGTGTCTGCCATGACATCTATAGATAGTGCAGTAGGTGGTGGAAGCATGTTGAAGTGTACAGGAAATTCTCAACCAGGTTTTTACTAACTTTCAGTTGGTAAATTTAATTTTTAAGTGTCATAGTGCGTGTTTTTGAGTATTAGTTCTTTATCTGCATAAGAAATTGAAGCTCTTTCTCTGTTTTATTTCAAGCTACAACACTTGACGTTTGCCATTTTGTTATCTTGATTCTTATTCTGTTTCTCCTCCTCACTTATTAATTTTAACATTAGTCTTATTCAGCAGTCCGGAAAAGTCTAAGCTCGACGTTATCCTCAAAAACCAAACATGCTTCTAATGCTGCAAAAGCGAGTTTGGATTCATTTCCTAAGCATAAGAAGCCTTCTGCTGTTGTTGGAAATGATGTGGTGAGAATCTAACTTGTAATGTTTTTTCAACTAATTGTCCTCAGTGGTTTAAGTTAGACAAAATAATTTTTGAGTGGCATTGATATTTCATAAGTTCTTACGAGCTTTGACACTTAATAAGTGGGCATAAATCTTCTTCCCAGACAAACTCAGCTTTGCGAATGCATCCATTGATGAGCCACAAAGCTCAAGACACCACCAAAATTGGCAAATATTCAGAAAACAATTCAAGTCAGGGTCTTCTGCCTGGTGGGACAGACCGGGTCAAGTCCAGTGATGGAACAAGCAGCAGTACAGCCATGTCTCATGTTCACTCTGATAATGCTGGTCTTAGCAGGAAAACTGCTAAAGGTCAAGCACTAAAACCTTCAGGATTACGAATGCCCTCACCATCTCTTAGATTCTTTAGTGAGGTATGAACTAAATTCTAAATGCATTGCTGTTTTGAACGTGCTAAATGGATTTTCTCAGAATTAGAGTGCTGCTGAACCTTTATGTGACTAATATTGCAATTAAATGCATTGCAGACCAAGGCACCTGTTTCAAGTACTTTATTGCAGGCTAATTGCGCACCGCCTGACCTCAAGTCTGCCATCCCATTTCCAAGGAATTCCAAAGTTGCAGATCACAATCATGATTTTAAGCCTACACAAATATTACATGGAGCCCGTGTTGATGTGATGGGAAAAGCAGGGCCATGCTCACAAAAGACAGACAAATGCTCAAATTCATCAATGGTTGCCCCTAGAGTGCATGCCGAGGTACTACAAGACAAATGCAATCAGCAAACAGTTGAAGTTCACACTCCCTCAGGAGACAAAAATTCTAAAGCATTACGTTGCGAGCAGCTTAGATATGATAATCTTGACGAATTTGGAGAACAATATAAAGATCAGGTGTCAACTTCTTCAAAGGTTGAAGAAAAGGATTGCAATACTATATCCTCTCTTGTGGAAGTTGAGGAAACCAGCTATAAAGCCTCCATATCTCAGGAAAGTAGAAATGCTGATAGAAGGAAGTCCGATGAATCCTGTGAGTCTTGTCGGGATGTTCAGCTTAGTGTGGCTTGTGAAATAGATATAAAATTTCAATCTCGTCTATCTGAAGATGTGGAATTTAATATATCAGTCAAGAATGATATTGTATTTGAATCACAAACTAATTCTAATAGTCATCAGAGAGAATTGATGTCAGCTTCTGATAGTAATCCATCAAGCAGCATTCTTGATGATAACAGAACCCCTGGTGAAAAAATTGGTGGTAATTCAGATCAGACTAACAGTCAAGGAAGCATGAAGGTGCAGCTTGATGAAAGAATTTTTCTTGCAGATGAAAAATCTTCAATAAAATTGGATAAGGACGACTCTTCTTTTCAGGACAGCATTATTGATGATGGAGTTACAGTAATCTGCAATCCTAATTCCAGTGTAGCAGATGGGTCAAAGCATGAGCTTGTAGATGATGAACAAGATGAAGTGATATTTGATAGCAAGTTGTTAGCTATGAAGCCTGGTGAAAATTTTGAAGAGCAGGGAAAAGCAGTTGAAAACTATGATATGCAGCTGAGAAACTCTACAAACTCCAAAAAATGTGATAACAATGTCCTGGAAGTTGTGGAGCTTTTTAGTCATTGCAGTGAAGGACAAACTCAGTCCTGTAGACATGAAGTAGCTGATAATAGTTCTTCTGCTCGTTGTGCTGTGATAGCTAATGATATATGCACAGAAATTAAAGAAGCCACATACTTTAATGTAGATAAGCAGGAGGTCTATGGTAGTAAATTGGTTGTAAACGAAATGATGCTCCAGAGTAATGATGCAGACTTGAATTGCAGTATAGTGTCACAGGACACTTGCTATAGTCTAAATCAAGGAATAGCTGACCCTAGAATTTCTGATGATATAGATCAAGTGAACAATAGCACGGAGGAAGTTAAAGACCAAATTGATTTGCTTACCTGTCTTCCTCGAACTACTCATCTGGAATCTCAATCATCTGGAATGAGAAGCAAGGATCAGGTGGTAATTGCTGTAGCAAATCCTGATACGGAAGAATCTTTATGTCCAATCAATACACATGATATAGCACCTAGAGATATGTTGATGAAAACAACTCGTGAGGAGTATATTGAATCAGATGAACCTGGACACAATCTCTCTCCAAGAGAAGCTACGATGAAAATTTCCCAGCATGCTAATGGTTTAACTGATGAAAGGACATGCAATACAAAAGGTTTAGATGACGAGGGTGCAATTACAGAACAGTAAGTATCATAGCATTTCATATACCATGCATATATGCTTTTTATTTCTAGACCCACAACTGACTGTTCCAATGTTCTAGGAGGACACATGACCAGAAGCTGACGAGGCCACCACCAAATGTTGTTCCATTTTCAGATGAGTGGCTTGCTGCTATTGAGACTGCTGGAGAGGTAATCAATCCATTTCTTACAATAAAGTAAGGCTTTGAAACAAGTTGTTGTATACTCATTACTCTCATGGAGACCAGTGATACACTCGTCCTCTTTGGTTTATGTGCTTCATTATGCTTTTTTGTAATTCTTACCAAGAAATATTTCACTTAGTGTCATAAGTTGCTATAATAATTGATTTTTAGTTGCACATAGCTTTAGTTTATCAACAACTGCCTTGTCATTTCATGAAGATTACATCAACTGAAATTTTTTAATAACTGAAACACAACAGTTTTAGTGTAAAGTTTCAAATCAATGGGGTGTCCTTGTGGATTTGCATACTCCGTGTTAGTTTTCTCCCTCATATATAATTTTACAAATCATTGTGTTTCTTTATGATCATATTAGTGTAATCCATGCCGTTCAACGTCCTTTGTATGTTTTCTTGAGTTAGAATTTCTTTTGGCCGCATTTTAAATCTTCTTTTGTTCCCTGCATTTTTTTTCTTTTATCATTTTTTCTCATTTTGACTGCCTCTTGTTTGTATGGTAATGGGACCTTTAGAATTGTATTATCTTTTCTTTGTTTTCCTGTTATTTGGTAGATTCTGGAAATGTGATGTTGGTAATAAGCAGGTAAATTTTTAAATATTTGGTGGGCTGATTAGTTCAAGCACAACGAGATATGGATGTCTGCATAAATATTATTGTCATAAATCACAAGTGTAGTGATAAAAATATCTTTTTGAACTCATTATGTGCATTCAAAACT
The DNA here is from genome assembly GCA_947648045.1 of Beta corolliflora. NCBI lineage: Eukaryota > Viridiplantae > Streptophyta > Magnoliopsida > Caryophyllales > Amaranthaceae > Beta > Beta corolliflora. Next base: position 165,140 of record CANSZD010002759.1, on the reverse strand, counting down.
CATTTGAAACAGAAGTGAGCTCATTCAGAGCTGCAATGTACCAGCTCCACTGTCAATCTACCCTGGTTATGTTATGTAGAAAGTCAACTGTCGTTGCCTTTTGAAAAGAATAGGATTATCTTGACAAGTTTCCAATGAAACAATAGTGAGACAGTTCTTTGTTTTATAGACGTCTAGTCTCTGCATCTGGACATTGATCCATCTTATACTCCCTCTAAATTTGTCATGTTGTCCTAATGATGCTTCACTATTGCAGGAAATTTTAACACTGAAGACTGGTGCTGTCAAACATTCACCTCCAGACAAGTCAATACCTGAGCCTGGTCCATGGTCCCCGGTATGAGTCTCCTGATCGTTGCCTCTTCTTATATAACTGTTGAATGCATATTGAATTTTTTTGTTATTGATATATAAATGATTCAATTGATAAGTTGAAGAAGTTCAGATTACTGAAAATGGGGTGAAGAGAGCATACTTTTAAGTATTTGGGTGTAGAAAGTTATGCACGTGTGTTTGGATTCATCTGTAACATTTCTATGCCCTAGTCAGTAATCCCTACTTGATTCATTTTCATCCCAAAGCAGAATAGTAAAGTTGCAGAAAGAAGATCCAGCTGGTTAAAGTGAACCTTAGAAACATTTTTACTATTAGACTTTGGGAAGACTGAGGAAAATAACTGGTGCTGGTTAATATGGTAATGGCTTTTCTCAGTGACTTCTCTTAGATTTTAATGTAGTTTTTGTCAGATTAGTTCACCATATATATAAAGATATACTAAATGACCTCCCTCAAACAAAGAAAAAGGAAACATTGTCGTTTTTGCCCATGTATTGAAGTAAAAGGAAGCATTGTTGTTCTCAGGATCTTTATGAACAATTTTGCGGAAATTCCTTTTTTTTCCCCCTCAAACACCTTGCTGGTGGGTAGTGACAACTTCTTCTTTTGCATGAGGGGTGGTGACTGGTGAGGCTCAAAAGAATCATAAAGTACCTCTTTTAGCTCAAGAAAGATTTTTGAAATTGACTTTTTTGTCCTTTATATGACGAGCTTGATTTTATCATGTCCTCATGCTCTTCAAGTTGAAAGTCATCAGCAATTCTAAATACAGTTTAGTTAGCTGCCTACTTCAGTAAATAGGTACACTACGTTCTTCACCTCATGCACTAGAATTACTTTGTATTCTCTGCACCAATAGAAAATTAGTCGACGGTTTTTTTGTCTCTTAGAACTTTTCTGATACCTATTGACTGAGTTTGGTAACAAGCTACGCATTTGGACTTTTGGAGTAGTGGACAGAATGCATATAATTTGAGCATTTATGTAAAATTATTTAGAATTGACTATGTTGATTTTCTTTTATCTTGTCTTTCTTTAATTTTTTCCTTCTGTGTTCTTTCTTTGGGTGACAAGAACATAAACGATAGTAGAAGACTATTGCACCGGCTGCAAGACTCTATCATCTGTATACCTTCAGATAACAGTTTCTCATCTTTTATAAAGAAGGGGCACTCCTTTATAAACCACTATAGTTCCTGCAACAACATAGTTCCTTAAAAGACTCCTGACCGTCTCCTGGACATGAAGGGATTCCAGGAGAAGAGTCACCATGCCATAGTGATACTTATTGGCTATTGGTCAGGATTGAGAATAGGAATAAATACTTATATGTTAAAAGTTTCTTGAGAAATACTACAGGCCACAACTTTGTTTATCCGATGAAACAAGCTTGAATAAGATTTGTCTTGCACCAAACTATAATTCCTTCCACTGATCACCTGCTGTTCTGATTCATTTGATTTCTCCATTAGAGATGCAAAATTGATTTAGGGCATATTTCCAAATGAATCGTTGAGCAATTTTACATGCTCCCTCATTTTCTTTATTACTGTAGCAACCAGAAACTTTAACCCTGATGCCAACATGATATTTGTAAGTGTAACTGAAGAATTTGAATGTCTCTGAAAAGGTCTCCAAAACCTGCTTACTTGGCTCATCACCATTATCTAGAATTACAAAAACAACCCAATGATGATAACAAGATGTTAATATAGTAGTAATGCAGCTCTCTGATCCCCTTTTATCTTCACTCATCTTTTGAATCTTTCTTCTCAAAGAATTCCCCACTAGCTTTTAAATGATCCGAAACCTCCTTGCTTCATTGGTTAAATTACGAAGAATGGATTTTAGAATACTTGTTTCCTTGCATGGGATCAACCCATTCAATCTTTCCTTAAAACTTTGCAACTTCTTACCGTTATTACCAATCTCATGAGCATTAACGGAATCAAGCGTAACTAAGTTACCTTTTTGAACACTAAAACGCTGTGCCGTTCCTAGAATCACTGTCTAAAATCAGCAACTCGTGTAAAACTTTCACTTATACTCCCTCCGTTCCTAAAAAGATTACCCTAGTTTTCTATTTTGTTTGTCCCTAAAAGATTGCCCCATCTTCTATCTTGGTGACATGGTCGCCATTGTCTCTCTCTCCTTTTTCTTTGACCCCCACACACAAAATTACATATGTACCTACGCACTCAACACAACGCTTAATAGAGCAACCATAACGAAATGGGAACGGAGGCAGTTTCTATGGGATGGAGGGAGTAAAGGACAAGCAACTACATTACGACTTAATCGTTATACAAGTATACAACTAATTCTGAAATACGTTAAATTGGTCCGGGCCTCCGGGGTCAACCTGAGATAGGTATGTGGTCCTGGCCACTCTGTGTTCTCAAAAAAAGGTAACACGATAAACTAGAACTTCACAGAACCCCTCAAGGGCCTCAACTAATTGAAAAGAGACCAACAATAGAAAGACCTAATCCTCGAACAATAGTAGAAGAGTAACATGCGAGGACAATCATCTAACAATAAATTCACTCGTAAGACTGAATTGCTATCTCATGGCTTTGCTGCAGAGCTTGGAATGTGACTACAACTAAGCACTGTTTTGTAAAAGATCTTGGTTTAATAGTTTTAGTGGCAGTGTGAACTTGATCCTGGATCACGAAAGGATAGCTTTACTTCTTAATATATGTTACTGGCATCAGTTACCAAATCCATGTATGGCATTGGTTCAAAAACAGCATCCACGTTATCTACCAATCTGACTTACTCTAGTTACGAGTTTGCTCTGGTTCACTTCAGCAAGAAGAAATCGTAAACTATATCACAGATTACGAGAGGGAAAATGTCAATGAATCAACAAGCTGTAACTGTAACTACTCATCTACTTATTTGCTGATTATACCATACTTTGTGCATCTTATTTTAGAAAAAATATGATTTGATATAATTTTTGGAGGATTTGGAAAGTATTCTTACCGTTTCTTCATGTGCTGTTTTCCAGGTGAAACGGAAGAGTACTCAAGTGATTGGACCTTATGACTGCACTAAATACACAAATACATAACCTAATAACTTCGACTAGGATTCAGTTATAGGCTGATTTTGTTTGTTAATCTTCCATGCTCAAAACTACGCATGTACAACAGTACAAGGTTTTCTGTACTTCACCACGTTTGTCATATTCTTTGACAATATTCTTTTGTTTTATTTATTTATTTTTTATAAGCAATCAAGATATATAACACTCGAAACAAAAGCAACATTTCAGCTCAAAGTTTATAGGGGATGGGAAAACCTTGAAGTACTGCAGCAAGTCAGCAACCCTCCCAAAATTGCCCATCTTGTGAAGTAATCTTCTTTCCTATGCTTTACATTGTATTTTATAGACTTTACAGTATGCCCTTACTATCTTTCTGTCCCAAAAAGCTTCATCTCTCACTCTTCAGATCATGCTATAGCAGCAAACAAACCTTACCTCTGAAAACATGAGCCTTTATAACTCCTCACTCTTCTGATCATCTGATGCAGGTTTATGTCAGTGTACTGGATGCCTAGCACAACAGAACCTCTCCTAAACACCTACTGTAATGGCAACCAAGAAATAGGCGATTATGTCATTATGTGACTCTGTAGTTGTGTCACAGATCACACAGTTATTATCAGGGGAAATGCCGAAGTTGTGCAATTTCTCGTTAGTCTGGAGCCTTTGCAACAAGGCAAGCCATAAAAAGAACTTGTGTTTTTGGAACAAAAAGCCTGTCCTAAACACCAGTACACCAATCCAGGCATTCAGCTTTGGTTGATCCCCAATTAACTTCCCATGCATCTCCTCAATGCTATACCTAGTTTGTGCTCATGCCAATGCACGGGTCTTAACACAATAATATAATTCCTCTGTTTCTTTTTAAGTGCAACACGTTCTTTTTACTATTCATACATCTCATTTTTACCATAGTTTTTTACTAATACATAAAAACAAAAATGATCATATAAAATGTTCTTTGGATTTGTTTCTACTGAATATTTTTATGATATCAACTTTTTATAACTTTTACAAATACATAATTAGATATAAATGGTCAAAGTTGTGCGTTGGCAAGTGTAAAAGTCAAACAATTGTACTTATTTTGAAATAGAGGTTAGTAGAAACTAAGATTACTTTTTCATAATGTCATATGTTATCAAACATTGAAAATAATAAAGCTATCATCCAAAACCTCGACCATGAAGAAAAACGTTAACAATGATATTTAGCTTTTAGTTTTTTTTGTACTATAAGAAAAATATCATTAATAATAAGTCATATAGTACATACAATGATAAATAAGAGTGAAAAATACAGATTTAAAAAAACACAATAATTTCACAATGGAACCAATTATAATTTTAAGCCTACTCGAGCGCAGCTCCAACTCCACCGCTTCAAGCTTGACGTGAACTGTGTATTTCGATGTCTTTGCATCTGTCCAAGTGGAGACCTTCACAATCTGATTATGTGGTATGATTGTTTCAAATGACGAATTGCTGAAAAAACCTAAACCTTCATGGATTCAGATCATCTTTCAAATTATTAGCACCATGAAAACAAGAAAACTCATACAAAGATGAGAAGCAATCCACCAAATAGGGGGAAAAACTCTCACTGATGGGGAGAACAAAACAAAAGAAAGCATTAAAGAAGATAATAACCCTAAAAACGAAGGAATAGGGTCGGAAATAGTCTAATGTCTGAAGAAATTAGAATATTTCCGGTCTAGGAGTCTAAGAAAATTAGAAACCCTAGAAGGAGAGTTGGAGAGGGGAACGAAAGGAGGCGGCTCGGAGTATTATTAGTTTTTTGTTGTCATTATATACTTTTATAACTTTATACTAAGTTACTAACTAAGAAAACTATTATTTTAAAAAAAGATTATATTGATTCAAAACTATATAGGTTCTTAAATTTTTGCAAACATAACATTAGAATTCTCAAATAATGAATTATGGATTATGCATTACATATTTTCACTTTTGATTTCTACTTTGGAGGACATATTATGTCCTCTCTTGAACCCTATTAGGGGAAGCACTGATAGTGCTTGATGTGGGAGCAAGCATAGTTCATCTTCTTGGAAGAGTCTTGGTTCTGTTAGGATGTTCTAGTAGTTTCCTAATTCTGTTAGGATTTTATTTGCATTAAAATATTATTGTTATTAGGAGTCATCTGGGATTAGAAATCTAACCTTCTTAGAAGTCTAATTGTTTATAATTCTAAGGTTGTTATAATTCTTTTACTTACAAGTTTTTGCTATTCTACTCAGAATAGGTTTTTCTTGTTTTAAGCACTTTAGGAGTCTTAAAGATTTACAACTAGAGTTGGCATGAAGCTGTTGTTTGGCGTCCAAATAATACCAGGATTAGGATTAGCTTAGGCCTATGTTTAACCTTAGGTGTGTGCTTGTCCCTTCACACAGTTTTTGATCCTAGACTAATTAGGATTGTAATTGTTATATAGAGCTTTGTCTTCAATAATAAAATTCAAATTCGATTGATTGAAAGTTGCTAACTGGTAAGCATATGATTTGTGCATTCCAAATACATTTATGTTCTCTTGAAGCCAAACCTTACGAGAAAACCTCTTGAACCGTGATTTAAAAGCTCTACCTAGTTCGTTTCTTTGTTTTTGGTCCAGCATCGGTAATTCTCCCAAAGATTATGACTTTAAGCATCCAAAATCGCATCAAATTTGGTAGCAAAGTGGCATGTATGTGTGATCAAACATATGGGGTAGCATTGGTACCAACGACTATAGCCGTACTCATTGGCCTGATCTGAAATATCTGTGTTTTACCCGGAAGTGACCAGTCGAAATAGAACCGAAACCCGAAATAACTCAACCCGACCCGAATCTACTTGACCTGAGGTGAACCGAAAATAATGACCCAAACCGACCCGAAAATAATAAGGAAATAATTTTCACAAACATTATTTTATGTGTTTTATTTATTTGCTAGAAAAGAAAACGACCTTACTGAATGAGCCGACCCGACCGAAACCGACCCGAGGTTGATCCGACGCATTAAACCCGTATCTGACCCAACCTACATACAAAGTTGGCCCGAATATGACCCGACCCGAAATGACCCGATCTATATGATCTGTTTGCCACCTCTACCAAAGACTAATCAACTGCAAGAGTTGTGCAGAACCCCAGGTCCCCAGCAAACATGAGTCCTGTTATGTACTTTTACTTTTAGGCTTTAGCTATCAAAGGCTCTACAAATAATGAAGATGGAATCTTGGTATCCACGATGTGTTCACACTGCCGAATGCCGATTGCCGATTGCCGATTGCGATGTTTTTCTTGCCAAATGAGCCTATTACTTTTAGCTCCTTTGACAATGACATCAATACTCCAATAACATTCTCACTCATGCTTCATGCAGTAAAACGAAGAACTTTTCATTCTTTCCAATTTTGTATTGGGGTCAATATTGAGCACATTAATTATAAGATAATAATTTAATTACATATTTTTCTAAGTATCAGAATAATTGTTATTGGAATACTTCCTCTGTTTTTTTAGTTGCAACATTTGCCTTTTTACATTTACCGAGACACTTATTTAAACGTTAATATCTCATATTGGGTGTAAGTAATAATTATAAAAATTTGATATTTGAAATCATCACATTGAGACGAATCTAACAAGACCCCACTTGACTATGTTTTCTCTTATATAATGGTGCGAGATTACTTAACAAAGTTGGTTGATGAATAGTGCCAAAAAGCAAATGTTGCAACTAAAAAAACAGAGGTAGTATTTTTCATTATAATACCATTTCTAATGCTCGACATTTAGAATTTAGACTTTAATGGTATAAATAAAAATATCTTTATGAAACTGAGATAATATTACATTTAGACTTTTTTTTGTAGTTGTTGTATAACTTTCAACAATGATACGACTTTTATTTTCTATTATTACTAAGTTTATGTTTATAAAAACTTCATTACCTTTTTATTGGAGAGCCACACATTTAGTTTATCTACCCATATTCAATTCTGTCTTTCTTTGTGTGACTTTGTGAGACTTTAGATTTAAGTTTCTTTTCTACTACGAAAAGTGTTAGTGGAGATTTGTATAGTATCGCGACAATGCCAGTATATGTTATTATTTCTTTGTTTACTACCTCAAAAGTATAATAGATCAATAGAGCTAGTCGTGCAAAATTATATCAAACTACGATATGAAAGGAAGTATATGAAAATATCATATCTCATCATCAATGATTGTAATTTTTGTCAAATTAGAATAACATTCGCCAATATAATATTTATATGTTAGTTTTGAAAATCTATTACGAATATGAAATGTCCATTGATTTCATATTAGTGAATTAATTTTAATTTTGAAAAAATTGATTCAATTTTCATCATAAAAACAAAATCTTCAACAATAAATGATCTGGTTAATTGAATATGACCCCAATAAGAAAAGGAAATAAATCAAACAACAGAGGCAACAATAACTAATGGAGTCCGTTTTTGAAGAGACGTGCCTCACTTTAAGATTAACGCGGGTGAGGCGATGACGTCACGCGACATCACGCGCCAGCATCAACCAAAGACCTGGAATTAGTTAAGTCACTTGGACCTATTAGTTATGCTTAGCCTTGAATTGCTTCTGGATGATTTAGTTAAGTGCTTAAGTATAGTTAAGCGGTGAAGTATATTAGTTAAGCGCTGAAGTATATTAGGGTCTGTTCTCCCCAGCTTATTTTCAGTTCAGTTTAGTTCAATTCGGTTCGATTCGTTCGGTTCCTAAATGATAATCATTACTATTAATTAGTTATAATTTATTTCGATTGCCATTCGATTCATTTCGGCCGATTCGAGTTCGGTTGTATTATGCGAAGAACAGACCCTTAGTTATATCATACAAACCAGATTATAACGCATATTATTTGTTCAATCACAACAATACTACATATGTACATGTGTAAAAGGTGGACTAGATTTGCAAAGAGAGAAGTGTGGAAAAGAGAAATGGATAGAAGAAATCTCTGGAGCAGTTACAAGCAACGTAACCCCATGGCGATATGAAACCGCAAGAAAGTTCTACAATCTCATTCTCAAAGTCGAAGATAATGAAGATGCAAAGAAAGCGTACTATAAGAAGTCTACAAGAATACAAGACTATTGCTGCAAGTATAGCCTAAAGTCTTAACTACAAAACCAATTTTAGAAGAACAATGCTTACTCAAGTCTAACCGCATTTGGTTATTTTAAACTCGGGTCTTCCAAAAACAAATTATAGGGAAGAAGTTTAAGGAAAAAAAGTAATTTAAGAAGACTAAAAAAACAAATTCTAAGAACCAAACTGAAATTTGTACAATTACTCCAAATGCTAGATTGTTTTAAGTTAGTTTTACGGGTTGTCTTTTGTATTTGACATTTTAGATTTATAAAAAAGTTATTTCTTCGTTTAGATTGAAAACTAAATAATGCTCAATAGATCTTAACTAATTATAGAACAACATTGACTAATGTACTGTATATGTTAACTAAAAAATAATGTAAGTCTACATATAGATTACCAGCTCTAAACTATTGTGCTAAAATACTTAACTAATTTACCAAAAATATTAACTAATTCGCCAAAAATATTATCGTGAGAATTTCTGGGATGCGGTCCCTTTTTGAAAAACATATATCTTTTGGATTTGGGCACGTCTCACGTTAAGACTATCGTGAGACCGTCTTTTCCAAGAATTTGTCTAACTAATGAGCTAGAACAAACCACGTTAACGAATATTCTTTTCACATTATTCCAATCATAAAATAAAATTAATAATCCGCAATCAATTGAAAAACTTTTAAAAAAACCCCACCTACTACCCATACACGCACAGGCACAGGCACAGGCGCACAGCACAATCCAACCTTAACCTTTATTAAACTCTCTCTCCTACTACTATATAAAGTCAAGCACCTCTAAAAATACTTAACCAATCACAAGCCTTCATTTCTATCCAAGAGATTGACTGAACTTGTGCTCTCCTCGCGCTCGCCAATTTCTAGGGTTCTTCATTCTACATTTCAATTTTTTTTTCAGGTTTGTTAAAATTTTTATGTATGTATGTTTTTTTTTTTTTTGTTTAATCTCGTTTAGATCTATGCGATCGTTTCTTCGATCTTCTGATTTCCGAAAATGCGCATTTCATTGTTCGATTTTCATTTCGTGTTCATTGAGATTCTTGATCGTTTACATTTTGTTTGATTTCATGAAATTTTGTGTATTTTTTTTTGATTTCATGTCATTTTAGTAAAATGTCGGAAAATACAGGACAATATGCCATTCAAAAAAAGGTTCACAAAGGTTATCAATTAGGAATATCTTTGACATATTATGTGAATGCTATTTTGATTCTGTTTTAGATGTGTGTATTTATCGACTTCACAAAATTTCTAATATTTAAATATCGAAATGGAAAAATGTTTGCATAAGTATCTTTTGAAGTCTACATTCTAATACTTCCTTGTTTCAAAATACTAGTATATGATAGGGGTTGATTTTTGCACTATTCACACATTATCTTTTGACCGTATTTTGTGAATTTTACCTAAGGAGAAATATAGTCGTGGTCTTGTTAGATTCGTCTCTTTATATGTAGGGAATTAGAGATATTAATAGTTAAAGTTATGCATTGACAAACTTGCCCAGTGAAGTGTGTCAAGTATTCTGAAACAGAGCAAGTAGATGACAAGTTCAGATTTTAATGGGTTGGGTTACATCTCTTGTCAATTACCCCATCCGTCATTATTTACTTCTTTAATTACTTGTTATATTGTTGTGGGCACAAATACTTGAGAGACAAAGTGTAGTGTAGTGTAGGATATAACTTTATGCAAAAATACAAATATTTAGGAGTTAAATGTAAGAAGATGAAAAAAAATAAAGGGAAATATTTGGTACTTTTTGTGGACAATGATTACCAAACAAAGTAATATAGCAGGATATTCATTTAGAAAATGTAGCAGGTTAAAAAAGGAGGGAGTAAAATGGCTTTTTCATTTCCCGTGAACTAACGAGTTATATTATGATTCTTTTGCTTGGTCAGACTTTCTAAAACTAAGCCATGGGAAAGAGCTACCCAACTGTCAGCGAGGATTACCAGAAGTCAATCGAGAAGGCCAAGAGAAAGCTCAGGGGTTTAATTGCGGAGAAGCATTGTGCTCCTATTATGCTCCGACTTGCGTAAGTTGAGATTGTTTGCGTAAGCTGGAATTTCAATATTTTAATTTGCGTTAACAGAAATTTGATGATGATTATTTGGTTTATTTGCTGTACAGATGGCACTCTGCTGGTACCTTTGATGTGCAGTCGAGGACTGGAGGACCTTTCGGTACAATGAGGCACAAGGGAGAGTTGGCTCATGGGGCTAACAACGGGCTTGATATTGCTGTTAGGTTGTTGGAGCCCATCAAGGAACAGTTTCCCGAACTATCTTATGCTGACTTTTACCAGGTACAGCTCCCTTACTGTCTTGGATTTTATGCACTAAGTTGTTCCAGAGCCATCTTGGAGAATTTCGGGGCCCTGGCATTAAACCTAAGCCCTATGGGGCTATATGCGGATCCACAATCCCATATTTTATCAACTAATTTATTTATTTTTTATAAAAAATGGTTGAAAAAATTATGAACTTAATACTTCAATATTGTTTTCATTTTTTGCAAGGACATACCTTAGGTATAACAAAATATGAAAATAGTAAGGATCTACCAAAGAGATTACTAAAATAAGCTATGAAATATGGAAATTTTGGATTATCAAATGTAGAATTTCTTTTCCATCTCAACTCATAGAACTTAAAAAGTTAAAAAAAGAAAAAAAAAAGGCGGGGGCCCTTGAGCAGTAGCTCACTTTGCTCATGTCTCTGAGACCCCTTTGTGTTGTTATCTTCTTTTATCGACTGGTATTTATTGCTGATTTTTACCTCCTTAATTTTGTGAAGTTGGCTGGAGTTGTGGCTGTTGAAGTTACTGGAGGCCCTGAAGTTCCCTTCCACCCAGGAAGAGAGGTTTGTCATTGTTCAACGTATTAATTTAGATTATGTGTACTTTGGATGCTGCTACGAATTTCCCTGTTCAACAATTGCAATGAATTTTTTTTTTCTGTTGCTTGTACGATACTTAATACTTGTTCATCTACTCTGTTATGTCCTGATGTTGGATTTACTATAATGGAACTTTGCATTTTTAATGCTCACAAGACATTTAAACTTTTGGCAATATGGTCCATGATTGAAATATTTTGTTATTCCAGGACAAGCCAGAGCCACCCCAAGAAGGCCGTCTCCCTAATGCCAAAAAGGGTATGCATTATTCTTCTATACTACAATGACATGCGTGGAGCTTGATTCCCTACTCCCACGCCCTAACCCCCTTGCTGGTTGGCCTGACAAGGATATCATATGTTAAGTTTCCTAAATCTATTGCTTGACTGCTACAGGTTCTGACCACTTGAGAGACGTCTTCATTAAGCAAATGGGTCTTACTGACCAGGACATCGTAGCTCTCTCTGGAGGCCACACCTTGGTATGATTTACATCAACTCTTGGTTGCTGCTTTAAACTTCTCCATTTGTTGGTTCTGTGCTAATGTGTCCCCATATAATTAATTTGACAGGGAAGGTGCCACAAGGACCGCTCTGGTTTTGAGGGCCCTTGGACCTCTAACCCTCTGGTTTTCGACAACTCCTATTTTACGTGAGTGTTCTTTATATATTATCTATCACGATCTTTTCTCGAGACTACAAAAATATGTAGACTTGCCAATGAATATATTGCTCTGTTTGGTAACAGGGAGCTCCTAACTGGTGAGAAGGAAGGTCTTTTGCAGCTGCCATCTGACAAGGCTCTTCTTTCTGACCCCGTCTTCCGCCCACTGGTTGAGAAATATGCCGCTGTATGTAATTGAACTTAGCTCTTGTCATTCCAATATAGTTTTGCAGAATTAAGGGGGACATAGCATCATGCAATCCTGTATTGGTCCCCTCATTTGCCACTTACTCTACTGACTTTAGAATTTGCTGGGTAGGACTTAGGAGAAATTAGAATCATGCTGATGCTGAGGCTTTGTCTTTCATCATGTATGGAATTTTGGTAGAATTATGCCAATGCCTTCCTTTATTCCCTCTGTCAACTTTCAATACAAAAGTCAACCTCTCAAACAGAATGATTCTTTCACTACTCGTTTGTCAAATGTTCCTTGGGCTAATCTCAACCAACCTGAATCACTACTCTTTTGTAAAATGTTCCTTGGGCTAATCTCGACCAACCTGCTTTTTTCAATAAATCTCACTTCGAAATCACCATAATATTCAGGACTTAGTCAAATCAACAATATCATACCATCATTGTTATCCGTACTCACTTGGATTATTTTCCTTTCAATTTAGGATGAGGATGCATTCTTTGCCGACTATGCTGAGGCCCACCTGAAACTTTCTGAACTTGGGTAATGCTCTTACTCTTGTATTCTTGTTACATTGTGTGCATCACTGTAGCTGTATACTTGTGCCATGGTAGAGTTCGTGTTCTAATGCAGTATCTGGTCTTCATTGTAGGTTTGCCGACGCTTAAGCAGCTGGACAGAACACCATAATGGGAGGGTCCAAGAGGCTAGCACTACTGGATCTTTTGGTTTTTTGCACTTTAGAATGATATGGGCTTCTTTTAGCATAGTGCTTAGATTGCCTTAGCGAAAGCTTGGTTATCTATTTGTCTCTTTTGCTCTTTAAGTGATGGATTGGAATGTGTAGGACTTCCAGTGTGTGGATTGGTCATGATGTTGATCATGTTACTTCGGTAATAAAAGATGTTCTACAGCTGTGTTATCCTGGATGTTCTTGGTAGATTTTGGCATTTTTTTGCTTTCACCGGAAAACAAATGGTTGATGCTTATGATTTTGCTCTAGCTCATAGCTCTAAGACAGGAACTTAAAAGAGAGGATACTTTCTTTCCATCGCCAATAAAGATCCTTAAGAAATGTCTGATATTTAGATGCCTTTTGTAAGAGGGTTAGTTAATTATAGTAAATTATCCAAATTTGATATCAGAAAGATGTTGAATAATACGATTTGAGATATGAATATTCATTCTTATCAACACTCTACGTTTTCTTATTATTATCAATTGGACATTAGTGTTTTAACGAATTGAGGAAGGTCATTTGAATCCAGCAAGGAGGTAATACCGGAAGTGGCAAACGCGTCATATGGGTTGGGTATGAGCCGGGCCAACCCGGGTCAACTTTGGACATTAGTGTTTTCACGAATTGAGGAAGGTCATTTGAATCCAGCAAGGAGGTAATAACGGAGGTGGCAAACGGGTCATATGGGTTGGGTATGAGCCGAACCAACCCGGGTCAACTTTGAGTTTGGGTTGCGGTCGGGTCTATTTGGGTACGGGTCCATGACATTTCAGGTCGGATCGGGTGTGGGTTTGATGAGTCGGGCCAAACAACGGGTCGATTCCAATCGGTTCGGGTTGGTTGGGTCGGGCCAATTCGGGTAATGTCAGCTTTCTTTTTTAGCAATTAAATAAAACACATAAATTAATGTTTGTGAAAATATTTCATTATTATTTCGGGTTGGTTCTAGTTATTATTGTCGGCTTACTTTGGGTCGGGTAGATCAGTTCGGTTATCTTCGGGTTCAGATCATATCTAGGTCCATTGTTTTCGGGTCGGGTTATTCGGGTTCCGGTTCTATTTCGGGTGGTCACTTTCGGGTGAAAACGGGTCTCGAGTCGGGTATTCGGGTCGGGTATTAGAGGAGTTAACTATCTGCAAATGTAAAACTTGGATATTTGGTCAGAGCCAGTTGATCAAAGGAATTCGGAAACCACAAAGTGCATTATTTTCGATCCGGAATATTATCAAAGATGTGTTAGTTTTATGTAAGGAACTATGATTCCACAAGAATTCTAAATGTAGATAGAAGTAGAAAAAACTCACCTTCTTGCTGTAAAAGCAAGAAAGGTGTAGCATTAGCTTGTATCTTTGTTGAGCATTAAAAATCAACTTGTACATGTCCAGATTCAGGGACATGACCAGGGTTGTGGACATGTCCATATTTCGTCTACATGACCGGCAAGCACGTGATGTAATCCCGCGTTGAATGAAGTCATAAGTCCGTTGAAGCAGTTGAGAGAAAGAAGGGAAGCACGCCAAATGACCAGGGATCTTTAGCTGGAATATCTATCATTTGTAACAACCTAAAACGGTAGTATTAGTTAGATTGTTTTATTATAAATAGGGATCATGTAGCCAAATATAGGGCATTATCTTTTCCTCGCTCTTCTTTACTACTTTACACTCGACATTTTTGTATTCTCTTGTTATTTCATTGACAATAATACGATCTCTACTTTTTATTCAGTTCATAAGCACTTAGATTGATTGCCTAAACTATCATTGATAAATTGATCTTCTTTGGTGAAATTTATCCAAAATAATTTGGCGCCCACCGTGGGGCATTCAGTCTAAAAAGTGCTATTTCGAAATTCGTATTTCACAAAAATCCGTCACAATACAATGGCTGGTAACATCCCTTCCTCTGTGGAAGAAATCTGGAAGCGCCTCAATGAAAAGATCGATATTCTCCAAAAAGAAAATGACGTCCTGCGTGGCCAAGTCCAATCCGCCATCTCTATGGCGACTTCATCTTCTCGCCACCAGGCATGTCGTAACATCGAAGGCGCGACCACTCGCCTTGACATGGATACCGTCACTCCTTCCCGAAGTCTCCCAGCACCACAAAATTCTCCTATGTCCACCCCAATCCTCTCACAAATATCAACTCCTCCAGTGACGCACCCCGCTGTCACTACTGCTGCTATCCCTTTGGCATGTGACTTCATCGTGGTCGAAGATGAAACCCATCTGATTGGTTCTAATCCTTTTCAAACCCCTTCAACATTTCCAACCTTCGGGTCGTCATCCAGATCCGTGCCCAATGCACCTCCTCGTCCGAACTCTTCTCGAAATGTCTATGTGTCCACCCAAATTGTCACGCCCAGGAGACCGTAAAGTCCCATCTAAATGGTGTGATTATCATGGAGACATCGGTCATGTGACCGATGATTGCATCGCCCTCCACAGAGAAGTCTCTTATCTCCTGAAGAATGGTCATCTTAAAGAAATAATGTCCGAGAAGGCCAAGACAACTGTCTCGAAAGAGAAATCCGCATCTTCTCTCCAAAAACCTCCTAACCCTCCTTCTCATGTTAAAGTTATAAATGTTATTACAGGAGGATCTGACGTTTGTGGTTTGACTTATTCTGCAACTAAGAGACATACCAAGGAGTGCTATACTGACAAGCCTGCCCTAAGACGTGCCATCAATCCGGGACCAGTTTCACTTTCGATGATGTGGACGCGGTAGATGCCTCAGCATTCCACCATGACGGCTTGGTTATCTCTCTCTCCGTAGGCAACTGCCTAATCAAAATAATCTTGGTGAACCACGGAAGCTCAGCCAATATGATCATGCTAGATACACTCGTCCAGATGGGGCTGAGCGAAAGCGACGTGATAAAAAAGTCCACGGTTCTGGTTGGCTTCAGTGGAGAGGCTAAGAACACCATTGGAGAAATCTCCTTACATGTCTATGCTGGAGGTGTCAACCTACAGGTAAAATTCCTGGTTATAGAATGCGTATCTGCCTATAACATAATTCTTTGCAGGCCCTAGATCCATGAGATGAAGGCTATTCCGTCATCCTACCATCAAACGGTGAAATTCCCAACTCCCTGGGGCATCCAGGAGATCAAAGGTGACCAAAGAGTTGCCAAGGAGTGTTACAAAGTCACGCTCAAACCTTCCAGTGCCCAGAAAGAGGTGGCATAACAATTACAGGAGCAGTCCGCACCAAGCAGCTACGTAGAGCCAGAATATGAACTCCTTGACGAAGTTGTCCTTGACCCGGAATTTCCTGATCAAGTAGTACAAGTTGGCTCCGAGATACCTGACGAGGTAAGGACTGAAATTATTACTTTTTTACGCAAACCGTGATTGTTTTGCCTGGAAGCATGATGACATGACAGGCATTAGCCCAGATGTCATCACACACAAATTACGGGTTGACCCTGAGCATCCCCCAGTTCGCCAAAAGCGACGGAAGTTTGCACCAGAACGCAACCAAGCCAAAAATGAAGAAGTTGAAAAACTGCTTGAGACTGGTAAGATTAGAGAAGTACATTACCCTGAATGGTTGGCTAACGTGGTAGTTGTTAAAAAGAAAAACGGTAAGTGGCATGTTTGTATTGATTTTACTGATCTCAATAAAGCATGTCCCAAAGACCCTTTTCCTGTCCCCCATATAGATGCCATGATTAATGCTACTGCTGGACATGAAACGCTGACCATGTTGTATGCCTTTAGTGGTTATAATCGAATCCTAATGCATCCAGAAGATCAGGAGAAAACAGCGTTCATGACTGACAGGGGCATCTACTGTTATAAGGTTATGCCTTTCGGATTGAAAAATGCAGGGGCAACTTACCAGAGATTGGTCAATAAAATGTTTGAGAAACAAATCGGGCGTACAATGGAAGTCTATATAGACGACATGCTGGTCAAGTCAACAAAAGCAGCCGACCACGTCAAACATTTGGAAGAAACTTTTCAAGTCCTTCGCCAGTACAACATGAAGCTCAATCCAACCAAATGTTCCTTCGGCGTGTCATCCGAAAAATTCCTGGGTTACATAGTCACCCAAAAAGGAATAGAAGCTAGTCCTGAGCAAATACGAGATGTCCTCAACCTCCAGTCACCACGTTGTCCCAAAGATGTTATGAAGTTGACCGGACGAGTGGCGACCCTAAACAGATTCATCTCTAAATCCTCAGACAAATGCCATTTATTTTATGATGTCCTCAGGAAAAACACCAAGTTCGAGTGGACCGCAAAGCACGAGAAAGTATTACAAGATCTGAAGATCTACTTGACTCATCCTCCCTTGTTGTCCAAACTTAAACCTGACGAGAAGTTGCAACTGTATATGTCGGTGTCAGAGTCCGCCGTCAGTGCAGTACTGGTCAGGGAAGACGATGACAAACAACTACCCGTCTACTATGTGAGTAAGTCTTTACTTGACGCTGAAACCAGGTATGCTTATCTCGAGAAATTAGTTCTGGCACTGGTTATGTCTTCTATGAAATTACGCCCTTACTTTGAATCTCACCCCATCATAGTAAAGACAAATTATCCTATTAAGACTGTCTTGCGAAAACCAGAACTAACAGGTTGGATGGCCAAGTGGTCCATTCAACTTAGTGCTTATGACATTCAGTATGAGCCCAGGACAGCTATCAAATCGCAGGCCCTAGCTGACTTTGTTTCTGACTTCACACCTAGTCTCCAACCCTCGGCGATGAGGAAGTCGACAAGGGTCTTGAATGATGGGTCCACTCGCACCTGGATGCTCTACACCGATGGTGCCTCCAACGTCAGAGGCATTGGCCTTGGAATCATGCTGGTATCCCCAGAAGGCGACGAAATCCCCCAAGTTGTCCAGTGCAACTTTCGAGCCACCAATAATGAGTCAGAATATGAGGCTCTACTTGTTGGCCTACTGGCAGCAAGGGAGCTAAAGGTAAAGCGCCTGGAGGTAAGATGCGACTCTTTGCTTATAGTAAGCCAGATTAATGGAGACTATGCTGCCAAAGACACAAAAATGAGTGCCTACTTAGATGTTGTTAAACGACTTACGAAATCTTTTGAGTATTGTAATATAAGACAGGTACCCAGAGAGTAAAATTCACAAGCTGACGCACTTGCCAGCCTAGGCTCATCCCTCAAAGGATCCAAGTTGACCAGTGTTCCTATTATCGATCTAGCTTATCCAGTTATCGAGCAGGACATCTTTGTGATCCAGAATGAAGATGACGGCGCCTCAACGTCAGCACCTCCACCTCCCAATACAGGATGGACTCTGCCATTCATCGCTTGGCTCAAGGACGGCACCACTCCTCCTGGAGAAGACACCAAAGCATTTAGGATGAAAGCGTCGCGTTACACACTAATTCAAAATGTCTTGTTTAAAGTATCTATTTCGGTGTCTATCTTAGGTGCCCGGAAGCCGTGGAAGCAAAGCAAGTCTTGGAAGAAACCCATTGTGGTATCGGAGGCAACCATGCCGCTTCTGGACGAAGCACAGTCAACCAAGATCCACCTCATGGGATACTATTGGCCCACCATGCGTCAAGATGCCGCAGACATCGCCAAGAAGTGCGACGCCTATCAACGACATGCTCCAGTCCAGCATCAACCATCAGAGACCTTGCATCCCACTTTGACGCCATGGCCATTCATGAAGTGGGGGATGGACATAGTAGGCAAGCTGCCTCAAGCACCTGGCAAGAAAGTCTTTATGTTAGCCATGACGGACTACTTCTCAAAGTGGATAGAAGTCTGAAGCATTCAAGGAGTAAGAGATAAGGAAGTTATTTCTTTCATAAAGCGTAATATCTTGTGCGAGTACGGTGTCCCCAAGAGATATAGTATGCGATAATGGCTCCCGGTTCATAAGCGACAAGACCCGAGCTTTTTTGCAAAATGGAAAATTGGACTCCACACATCCACACCTAGATATCCACAGGCCAATGGTCAAGAAGAGTCCAGCAACAAAATCGTTGTCAATCAGCTGAAGCGTTGCTTAGATGCTGCAAAAGGGAAATGGGCAGAACAACTCCCACTTGTCCTATGGGCTGACCGGACAACTCCAAAGAACGCCACTGGACACACTCCCTTCTCCATCATTTATGGATGTGAAGCTGTCATCCCAACGGAAGTACAAGTGCCTTCTGCCAGGTATGGTTTAATGACTGAAAATGAAAATGATGATGCACTAACCCATGATGTAGATACTGTTGACGAAATAAGGGAGCAAGCCAGAGTCAGAATGGCGGTCTACCAACAAGGTGTGGCTCGTAGCTACAACAAAAATGTGAGGATAAAAGTGTTCCAAGAAGGTGACTGGGTCCTCATAAAAGTTTTCCAGAATACAAAAGATCCTACTGATGGTAAGTTAGGTCCCACCTGGGAAGGACCATACCAAATAAGTAAGGTCATCGGACAAGGGGCATACTCTCTTGTCAAGCAAGATGGGACACCTATTCCAAGAAGTTGGAATGCAACGCACTTGAAGAGGTATTATTTCTAAATCCTGCTTGTCATTTGTCCAGTATTTATGACACTTCAGACATGTATGTTTCCCTTTACCTATTTGTTATTTTGGTATTTCCTTTCTTATTTCTTTCTTTTCAAAGCCATTACTGACTTAAGCATCGGAGGGCCGTTGGCCACTTTGCAGAACTACTCATACAGCAAACTCACATGGGGCAACTACGCTAGGACAACTACCTACTCAGGTATTCGCAACTTGTCCACACAAGTCCTTCTACAGGACATGATCTGCATAACAACTAGGCAACTTGGCAAACTCACATCAGTCTCACAACTCTACAAATTGACAACTACAATTCGACAACTGCAATTTAACAACTACAAATGAACAACTAGTTATGCAATCTGACAATTTCAAAACAAATTCACATAAACAAAAGCAAACGCATCTGGCAATGCCCACCAGGATAGTGGACATGCAGGATAATTGTTCAACAAAAACACACTTCAAACCTGTCTGCCCCTATGGGCAAGACAGTAAAACTATTGTTCAACAAACCAAAGGTAAATATTGTTTAAAGCATAGATTAATCAAATTGTGGTTACATCCTCTGTCTTCTCATCAGGATTCGCCTCCGTCATCAACTGGTCAGCAGCAGGAGTCTTCTGGTCATCTTCTCCGGCAAGCTGCCCACCTTGGTTAACATGCCCACCTTCTGCCTTTTTGGAGTTGACCTCGCCTTCCTCAGGGTAAGCTTGGGCATACTCTTCAATGGCCTGGTCCGATTCCCAGGTGTCAGCCTTGCCTTCCTTGAACTCCTTCATCAGCTCAACAGTAGTCTTCATGGCATAGTAGATGGCGCTGTCAACCAGTTCTTCCTCCTTCTTCTTCAGCTTTTCCTCTTTGGCTGCTAGGGTTTGGCTCACTTTCTTCCTCAATCTTCTCCTGCTTTTCCCTTTTAAGCACAGCAATGTCTGCTTCCAGGTGCTCCTTGTTGCCATTCCAGGTCTTCTCCTGGTCCTTCAGCTTTTTCTGAGTGCTGGACAACTCTCCAGTCACCCTCTCCAATTCCTTGTGATAGGAGAGGATGTTCTTGACGTTACCCAGAGTGGCTTGCAGGGTCTATGACAAGCATAAGATTAGGTTAGTAAAATTAAAAAGGGGCAGTGCTACTTGACCAAATCTTATTTTATGTATAGACAGGACTGCGATACCTGGAAGGCGCATTGGACAGCTTCGCCAGCAGTATTTTCTAGCTTGGCCTTGTTGTGGCATGCTCTGCTTGCAGGGAACCAGAGTTGATCAATGTATGGTCAAAGAGCGGTTACACTCTTAAATTCGTTGCCATAGTCTCCAAGAAAGGCCATGTTCAGGATAGGCAGCTTTGGACTAGCCGCGGACGTAGATGTTTGCGGAGAAGAAGTAGCAGGAGTCGACGGAGGAGGCATGCTCTTAGGAATGAATCCAATGTCAGCAGGTTTGACGTCTATAGAAAGGGCAGCAGCATCTTAGGCGACCTTTGGCTTTTTGGCAGCCCTAAGCTTGATGATTTCCCTGGTGGACAACTCTTTGAGGCTTTTGCTACTCTTGGAGGTGTCTGCACAGTTATACATGTCAGTCACCCATGAAACATGTCCGATCTCAAAGACAAGAATGACCTAAAATTACCTGAAGACATGTTGCCTGAAGATGGTTCGTTTGATTGGAAATCCTCTATTGGGGTGACTGGTATTAGTGGGTATTCTCTTGCCTCTTCCCCCAAGTACGGTATCGCCTTGGTTTTTGCCTTCGCAGATTCTTTGTCAACTTTGACGTCTTCAAGAGAAATTCCTGCAAAGAAACAAGTAGTGAGAAGTTAATCCAAAATCAGAATTCTAAACACATATTCACAATTCTTACCCTTAACCTTCCAGTTGGAAAGGATCCATCCAATCTCTTCGCCCAAATAATCTATCTCCACAAAAAAGTATCTAGTCATCCATCCTCTATCTTGTCTATCAGTCTTCAGAATAAGAGGATGTCGCTTTGTTTTGATTGACAAACTCACTCTTCCTTTCCCCCAAATTTTGACTGCATAAGTGTAAGCCAAATCTCCTAGGGTGAAGTCAAACCCTAATCTCTCGGCTAAAATGTCAGCAGAGACCAGAACCCTCCAAACCATGGGCATCAGTTAGCAAGGAGCGACTTCAAGGTGAGTAAGGAAGGCCTTGATTAAAGGAGAGAAGGGGATTGAGGCTCCGTTCAGGAAAGAGTATTCGTAAAGACAAGACCACCCTGGCTTTGTCTAGTCCGCTCTTTCACTTTCTTGGGTTACAAAGAAAATGGTGGAAGAAGGGAGGATTTCTGAGTTAACTAAACTCTCTACATCAGCAGTAGAGAGAGAATTGGGTTTGGAGTTTGCGGGTTCTAAAATGTTAGAGGGGGTAAGGTCGTGTTCGCTTTTTTCAGACGAAGATGAAGAAATGTCGATGTCATGGGCCCTCTTCTTTGAAGCAGTCGTTTTCTTCCCCATTTGGAAAAGCAAGAAAGGACGAAA
The DNA here is from genome assembly GCA_947648045.1 of Beta corolliflora. Classification (NCBI taxonomy): domain Eukaryota; kingdom Viridiplantae; phylum Streptophyta; class Magnoliopsida; order Caryophyllales; family Amaranthaceae; genus Beta; species Beta corolliflora. The sequence goes on along the minus strand of CANSZD010002759.1, from coordinate 143,075 downwards.
CAAGAATTGTAAAAAATGGCGAAAAGGACGAGTTACAGAGAGAGAAGTTACCTGGGGAAAGCGGAAGATGAAAAGATTGAAAGTGTGTTTGAGGTGGCAAAAGGGGGTTAATAAATGAATTGCGAAAATGGGCGGTTGAAAGAAGTGTAATGATGGTTACTTTTTGAATTAGAGACGCGCTGCAGTTATCTTACGGATTTCTAGACGCAGTAATCACATCAAGGCTGTAGTGGGCAGTTGTAATTTCACTTTTGAAATTTCTGGCGCAATTAATCAAGCGAAATTAGGGGCAATTGTTGAGCATTAAAAATCAACTTGTACCTGTCCAGATTCAGGGACTTGACCTGGATTGTGGACATGTCCAAATTTCGTCTACATGACCGGCAAGCACGTGATGTAATCCCGCGTTGAATGAAGTCATAAGTCCGTTGAAACAGTTGAGAGAAAGAAGGAAAGCACGCCAAATGACCAGGGATCTTTAGTTGGAATATCTATCATATGTAACAACCTAAAACGGTAGTATTAGTCAGATTGTTTTATTATAAATAGGGATCATGTAGCCAAATATAGGGCATTAGCTTTTCCTCGCTCTTCTTTACTACTTTACACTCGACATTCTTGTATTCTCTTGTTACTTCATTGACAGTAATACGATCTCTACTTTTTATTCAGTTCATAAGCACTTAGATTGATTGCCTAAACTATCACTGATGAATTGATCTTCTTTGGTGAAATTTATCCCAAACAATCTTCATCAGGCAAATGTTAGGCATATATAATGGATTCTCATAATTGAGAACCTTAATCTATTTTCCTTTTGTTGTCTCATCTAATTGCTAAATTGTCTTAAACTATTTAGGGTCGGGGTAGGCTTACATACATTGTTATAAGAAATTGTTCTTGATTACCTCTTTCCTTGATGAACCAATAGCCATTTTTTATCTCATAGTTGTCGTGGGTAGTTGGCTACCATATAAATAGCGGTGGATCTGTTTGGTCCAGGAGGGGTGCAGCTGCAGCCCCATTTCCTAAAAATATGACCAAGTTCACTTGTCCAGCTTTGTGGAAAGATAAATAGCCTATTTATTTGCTCTTCCACTTCGAAAGATGTCAAGGCCCATATAGCCATATTGCATAATAAACAAAATGTTAAAAGCACTGTCTATATTCACGTGAAGACTTGAAGTGTAAAACTTCTTGCTTTATTTTTGTTTTTATTTTTTGGCTTGAGTATTCTTCTTTCTCTTCCTTACTCGAGAGTAGACCTGGTTATTGGACGGGGGTAGCCCGTGCCAGCTAAGGGTTAGGGTCGATTTTACGAGAACTTTTTATTGGACAAGCTTTTATTGGGACGGAAGGTCATTATTGGACAGGGCCATTATAGGGCCAACAAAGAAACCCAATAATTTTGAAAAATAAAATAGGTTTTGTAAAAACAATTACATATTCGGATTCGCATTCATTTATACTCACTTTTGGCTCTCTTTGTTCCTTGTTTTTCTTGCTCGTTTACCGACCCGTCCATTATCGACCCGCTATCGGCCCTCTATCCATTTGGCCCGACCCACTACCGACCCTTTATGAGACGACCCTCTTATGACCCGACCCGCTTTCGACCCGCACTGACCCTGACCCGACCCGCCCAATAACCAGGTCTACTCGAGAGTCGTGACAAAATCAAAAACCCCAAATCCATTTCACTCTCTTCGACAAACCTTGTTACCCACTGCTTGACTAAACTATCAGAATAATTATCATATGCTTTTAGTTTTGATAAATTGCTAGATATAATATACAATTTTACATTTATTGAGTTTACATCATTTATTGTTTCAATTCCTCTATGTTTTTAGTGGGTTGTGTGTGTTAGTGACTTAATATAAATTACTCCTTCCGTCCCATAATATAGTGCTTACATTCCTTTTTTGGTATCCCAAAATGTTGTGCCTATTTTCTTTTTTATCAATTTGTTAGGACTAAATTATCCTTAACTTATACACAAACTTTCCAAAATACCCCTACTTTTCTCTCAAAACATGTGACCCTATTTATTGCTTTACACCATTTTAAAGAACATTTATTGTCTTTTAATTTTGTTTAAAGGAAAAAGAAAATAAAGAACTAGTTTCAATACAAAAGTATCCAAAAAGCACTTCATTAGATACATTTTTTTTTGGAAATCCTACTACTCATTCCATTTTCCTTAATTCCCGTGAAAAATGAGAAGTGAGCATTATATTATGGGACAGAGGGAGTAGAAAATAGTGGTGTCACTAATTGCTAAAATAGTGAACGTGTACCAACAAGTTTATTCAAAAAGTTAGAGTGGATTCTCATCGTGGAAACTGGCAACTGCAAGGGTGGAAAGAGCAGTCTCCCCGAACGAATAACGTAATAAATAAGTAGGGAAATAGCTAGGAGGAGTAATTAATTTTAAAATGATTGTCTGGTCACATATCAAATTATTAGCGATAGTGATATCATGAAATAGTTTCAAGAGATATATACTCGCCTAAAGTAATCATCATTTTATTCATGTATCAGGAAATTTTTTCTCTCGTTATGACTGCATTGTTATTTTTCATAGATTGAACATATTATAATTTAAAATTAGTATTTAGGCCCGGACGATGCCCCGAGGTTTCTCTGTGCTACAATTTAGTATAGTAGTTAAATAAGTCATCTCATACTCATTTAGAAAAGTCATCTCATTCATTATATGGATTTCAAATATTTTCCATTCATATATCATCATTAATTTTGATTAAATAAGCAATAATAGTATGGTGGAGTGATGGTTGGATCTCTTTCTTTCATACTTGAGGGTGTGGGTTCGAATCTTCATGTTAACAATACTTCTTTTTTTTTACTATATGAGAAAGACGTTGATAGAATGTTATTGAATGAGGGATGGTGACATGTGGCACATATACGTTCTAGACCTGATCAAACACCGGGCCGGGCCGCGCAAAAAAAAAGTACCCATCTTGCGGGCCGGGCCGGGCCCAAATCCGGGCCAAAAATTTGTGCCCAAAGCCCGGTATTTCGGGCCGGGCCGAGCGGGCTTTTGCGGGCCAAAACGGGCCGGGCCCAAAATTTAGGCTAAAAAGTGTTTTTTTGCTTGTCCAAAGCCCGCCCAAAAAAAAAAAAAATTTTGACCGGGCTTTGGGCACAAAAAAAAAAAAAAAATTTGTCCGGGCTTTGGCCCAAAAAGTTGATCAGGTATAATACGTTCTTAGGAACGCTTTTTAATATATTAGTATAGATTATGTAAGTGTAATATTAAAGATATTAAAATGTATCTTTCTTTCAAAGAAAAAATTGTCAATGAAGGAAAAATATATTTAAAACCCCCATTTTGAAATTCCTGGCTCCGCTTCTGCATATAAACTCATCATATTCCTCTTGGTGTGGGATATGGACTGCTTTAATAATCTTCGTTGTGTTAATGACAAACCATGTTTGAAGCTTCCCGTCATCTCATTCTTGGTTTCAATTGATGATTTCTCTTACCCAGGTGGGTTTCTCATCCTGATTGGTTGGAACATTTTGCTTGAAAGTAGTTGGGTCCATACCAGTCCAAGAAGGCCCTAAAATAAGAGTGTTTATTCCACTTTAAATCCTTTTACCTATACCATTTGCCAAAGCTTCAACACTCTTCCTGCCAAACTTAAGATTTTCAGCAATGACATCTCTAAATGGGCCTCGGATAATGACAACATTATTAAAAAGAAAAGTCACTTACTGGTTATTGGGCTGCATTAATGTTGCCCAAAAGGCCCTTGAAATTTAAACACTACTACATAAATGAGCTATTGCAACGCTTAAAAACCGTTGCAATAGAGCCAAAAACTGTTGCAATAGCTCTATTGCAACGGTCCAATAACCGTTGTTGTTGCTGTCGTTGCATTAGACCTAATGCAACGATTCTGAAGCTTATTGCAATAACTACTAGAAAGTCGTTGCAATAGGTGTCAATAGTCGTTGCATTGGCTATACAACCTATTGCAACGCCTCTATGTCTAGTGCAACGCCATCCGATAGCTATTGCAACGCCTCTACTACTCATTTTATGTCCCATTTTTACATCTAATGCAACGACACCATATATATTGCAACACAATCATATAGCTACTGCAACGTCTATATTACTAATGTCATTTCATTTTAGCACCTATTGTAACGCCTTACGCCTCCATAGCTAATGCAACTCCAATACCTTCGTAGTCTTGTAATAGTAGTAGATCAATATATATAAAACTATATATTCAATTTTTTTTTGGAATTTTATACCCAAAAGAAAAAATTATGCATATAATATTCATGCCCATGGGAAAATTACAAAGTACATAATTACAAATCTATTAATTAATTACTAATATACTAAACAAAATTCCCGTTTTTCAGTTTCTACATATAAAATGCTCCAATAAATCATTCTACATCTAAAGTGATTCCATGCCTTTCCAATGAACTAGTTTCTTGAATGTGGCATTTCATTTCTTCATTTATGACCACCTGCAAAATTCAAAGATATGTTTAATCAAATTAGTTAAAAATGAAACATTGTGATACTAATTTAAATGCTTAACACAAGGTAAAGCAATGAAGTTCTCTCTCAAAACTAATGTTCTCCTCTCTAATAATGAAAAAGTTGTCTAAAAGAACGTTTAAGAAAACCTAAATATTGTTTACAGAACTAAGAAAAGGAAATAAAGGAAATCGCGGAAAATAAGCCGGAGAACAGCTCGCACGGTCGTGCAGCATTCTGCATTGTCGTGACTCGTGCATCATGGCGCACGGTCCAACAACTTTCTGCTCGGTCGTGCAGGGGAGACATAAGCTTTTCTTCTTTTCTCATCAGAGTTCCACGGGTAAGCTGGGTCACGATATCCATAGGTGTTAAGTCCATTTAGTAGGAAAAGAAAAAGGTGCATGGTTAGTGGGATAAAAGTTGTGGAAGAAAAGGAATCAAGAGCATCGGATTTCGACGAAGAAGCCCGATATTCTTTTGACCAGAGGCTTAGGAAACTCTGTAGATTGGTGTTCCAAATCAAGCCATTGAGGATGGCGGAACCCACTGAGGACGAAGTAACGTCAGCCCTAAAGAGTGCACGCGCTACTCAGAGTGTTGGCCTCAAGGAGTATGTTTCCCCAGGTAAGCCACCAACCTTCATTAAATGCATATTTATCATCTTCTTTTTCTATAATAATATAAAATGGGAAGGAGAGTATCCCATTGTGACTGCTTTGTCCTCCACCTTCCCAATACCCCTCCGATCCCTGAGGTTACACGTGTCTTAGGGAAGCAACATAAGCAAAGAGCACATATTCCTTTATTATGTAAAAGAGCATTATATTCTCAGTCCTCATCACCTCAACTACCCTAGTAAAGGAAGAACCTCCTCCTATTTATTACTCCAATCTACAGGAAAGTACATTAGGAAATTACTGGCTATTAAAGGGTCTTTTTCCCAAACTTCTATCTTTTCTAAACTTATTTAGACTCTTCATCAACTCTTTTAAAATGAGCTCTAAAGATCAAGCCCGTTTAGTAAAAAACACCTAAGGTTAAATAGTGTATAGAGTCCAACGTCCATTTGGTGAGGAAGGCCCATTAGAAGCTGATATACTTTTCGCACTTGTCTTCTCGGATTTTGGACCCTTTCAAGCCTCACCCAACTCTTTCCACAGCATCCGCTAACCCGCCTAGATATCCTACGCTAGAACTCCATTATTACCCAGACTTCACTTTCCCATATATCGACATTGTCCACATAAACTATAACTTATATATCTTGTTCCTCGTCTATGGATGATGATGAATTGATGATATACTGGCCTAGTTAGGTAAGTTAAAAATAAATGAATCTTACGCCTATCACCCGTAGCTTTCCTCTAAGTTTTCAAAAAGAATTTTATTCACCATCATTAAGAGAGGAGACCACCGCTGTGTAATACGGGGAAAGACTTACAAGCAGAACAAAGGAGTAAACCCTAACTTCAAAATAAATTTAAATCATGGAAAGATATGGTCCGTGATAAAAGGGAGCGACCACCTGATTTATGCTCTCCTGATAATGGTAACTTTCTATAGAGTGGGAGAATCTCAAAAAAGCAAAAAAGACAAAGGAAAGTAGATCCTCTCCGGGGTAAAAAAAACTCTACCTAAAGGAACAACAAGATGTGAAGGGAAGAGAAGACAGTCAGGCGATGTCTTCATTTTGTCATGTAGATAGAGGCGCAGCTAGCCCACAATAGCCTTCGGCATCGGGATGAAGATCTTATCATGGAACACCAAGATTTTCCTCTCAGACACACCCAAATTTTGTTATATTAAATATATTTTGGCATACTATAGCCAGGATGTTATCTTTTTGTCTGAAACTATGTGTACAAAAGACCACTTCGTCCCGATATTTTGTAGAATGGGTTTCAAAAATGTATATGGTACAGATGGGGAAGCTCAGAAATTTAGGTAATTTTGGTTTGGTTTGATGCAGTGTCCATTACACCTATGAAGGCTTGTACTAGTTACATATTTTGTTTATTGAAAACTCCTACGTTTAGCTATTATATTGTTTTCCTATATGGAGAACCACATATATAAGCTAAGACTGGTCACAGGTGTGGAGGGAATGTCTGATTCAAAATGAGAATATACTGCTAATAGGAGATATCAATCAAATAGAATACGTGAGCCAGAAAAGGGGAGGCCTGGATGACTGCATAGGGGCACAATTCTTCTCCATATGGCGCATAACAAATGGCCTATGTGAGATCCCTTCACGGGGGTGCTATTTCACCTGGACAAATAACCGTTAATGAGAACAAAATATTTTGAAACACTTGATCGAGCGAACGCAGACGACAGATGGAGGATGAATTTCCCAGATGCAGTTGTGTGTCATCTCCCTATCTTTATGTCGGATCATATGCCTATTGTATTAGACTTGTTACCTTCAGCGACAAAGAATAAATGCCCTTATATATTTGACGCCTGGAGCTGGGATTTTGAGTAAATAAGAAACATGGTGCATGAATAACGGGAGGTTATTCATCAAGGATCAAAGTTATTTCAGCTTCAGCGCAAACTACAAAGCATTCGAAGAAGAATGAGAGAATAGTGCATAAAATATAGGAAACAAAACTATAGGCGTGTTTTTATTTCACCCTACGCGGTGTGGCGATTGATTTGATTCTTTCATTGTTAAGGTTTTATTGAAAAATGTTTTGAAGTCGCCAACAAGTCTTTAAAGGAAGAGTCATAAACCTAATTGGATATTGAGAAATCAAATGGACAAATTAGGGACTTATCCAATGTAGATTTTCCCGTCCTGACTCCATAGATGGTCAATGAACCACATATTGAGTTCGGGGTGAGGGTACGAACACGGTCATAATGAACCACATTCGTCCATTGCTGGCCTCTACTAAATATCGATTCATGTCAATTTTTATGCAATAGAATAACCAAATAATATTTTCATGCACCCTAAAAATAACTTAGTCTAGATTGATTCAGGAAACACATAAAATACTATTTTTTAGTGATATGTTATTAGGCAATCAAAATTACAAGGTTCCTAACAGGTTGTCCAAATTATCCGATTAATATTAGAACAATTCTTTAGGTCTTGATTAGCAAAAATAACATGCGAGGTGATGAAAAGGCAAGCATGACAATCATAACAATGTATATAAGAAAATAAATAAAAAGGAAAGAAGGAGATTATAATATACAGAAGAACGATTTTTTATTTATTAAGGATGTACATCATAAAAGAAATCGTTAGTAACTTCAATATAAAAATAATTTATTTATTCAAGGACCCTCAGGATTATACCGCGGCTTGGGTCTGAGAGATTGACAACCTTCGATACGAGCAATCGTGAAGCCTGAAGATATGAACGTGTATGTCTGAAAGTATGAATATCTGAATGTGTTTGTTTGTATGTGTTTTTGTCAGAAAATATGTGTTTTGTGGAGAGGTTTTTGTAAATATATTCGTAGAGTTCAAAGTGTAAAGTCGTAAGAAAATTATATGAGAAAGCCCGTTCCAAAAACCGTGGGAAATCAAGACCTATTTATAGGAAAACAGAATTTGCGCGTCACGCGCAGGGTGCGCTAGGCGCAAGACCCTATGTGACTCACAATCACACGTGTCGGGCGCACATTGGTGCGCCTGATGCGACAAGCCCAATCAACTGCGTACACGTGGCACACACTTTGAAAAAGATAGAAAAGAACACTGCGCGTCACGCAGAGGAGTGCGCCAAGCGCACGACTCTGTGTGATACATAATGCCACCTGTCAGGCACAAATTAGTGTGCCTGACACAGTTGGACAATGGTGCGCTAGGCGCGCAACGGTGTGCTAGACGCCCGATGGTGCGCTAGGCACAGAATGGTGCGTCTGGCGCACTGCCTTGCTTTTTGACACGTTTTGACAGCTTTTTTACAAAACGCGTTTTAATGATTTTCTTTTATCTTTTAAATCCGGAAATCTGATTTTACGGAATAAAATCCGATTTTAACTATAAAAATATCTTTGAAAATATTTATTTTATTTAAATAAAACAATGAATTATTATTAAACAATTGATTGGGCTTTTTCAAAGAGTTGGGCTCAAAATACAATTAATTATCATGAATAATTAAGTGGGCTTTAAAATACGATTTTAACACTTTAAAAATAGTTTTGGGATGGCTTTTCAGACTGCTCTACCCTTGGGTCGGACCAATTAAGACCGCGATATGTTTCATCATTGAGCCCTTAAATGGGGAGAAAAGATTATGTGTCTACAAAAACCAACTAAACTGGCAATATTTTGTGGATTACCTGGAAATCCAGCATCACAACTTGGACAGCACGAGTACCATAATGGATGAGCTGAATATAAGCAAGGGGATGGAGCGAAAATTCGGGTCCAACTGTAATATTAGAAGCAAAGGAGCCGTTTCAAATGGGACGTATGGGGAGACCAGTCAACAAGCACTTTTTAAGTAGGCGAAGGGGCGGAAACTAAAAAATAGGACTTACTCTTTGCAAGACGAATCGGGGTATTGGATAATGCAACAAGAGCAGATAGGTTAGGAGTCCATCAAGTATTATGCGAATTTGTTCAACCCTGTCGGCCAACATGTTCTATGATGAGTGAGATTTAAGGTCATTTTTGCTTACTTTCTTTCCGTTTTAGTTCCTTTTTCCCCTAATTTTACCTCTTGTGTTAATTAATTCTCTCTTGCCATATATATTTGTTTTCCCTCTCCCTACTATTCTATTTGACCTTTTTATGTAGGAATTCGAATCATTATAAGTGGGAAGCACTTGAAATGGGAGGAAAAGAGGAGCACAAGAACCAAGCCCAGTAGTCACCACCAGCATCTTCAGCGCGCCTGGGCCCCCATTCAGCCCATCCCAGCGAATCAAGCCCACTGCAGCCCATTCCAGCGAACTAAGCCAAAAGTCCAGCGCCCGTCCGGGCTCCCATACAGCCCGCCCGGGCTCGTGACAGAGTGAAGCCCACTGCCTTCCTCGCCCACATGGTGCTTCTCGCCCAAAGAATACGCCCGCCCGGGCTTTGCAGCCATCCCGGTCTCTTCCTCGGCCCGCTTGGGCGCTGTGTTGCTGTTAGGTTCTGCGCAGTTTCGCGGAAACAAGACTCAAGTCCGGTGAAAGCAACCGAGCCCATGCACCCTATCCCGCCCGGCCTCAACCTCACTGCCCGGCTTCATTGGTCACCCGGCCTTGGCCCCGGCCCCGCCCGAATGCTGCTTTGCCTGGGTTATTTTTCGGCCCGTTTTGTTTTGCGACTTTGTAATGGGGGGAGTATAAATACCCCCTAAGCCCATTTTAAAGGGGAGGGTAGAATGATTCAGATTTTTAGAACCCTAATCTTAGCTACTTAGTGTAAGAGAGAGAAAACTTGGCTCAAGAGGTGTATTTTGGAGATTGAAAATCAATGAAAAGTGACAAATTTCTTTGAAGTTCTTGTTTCCTTAGTAATCCTCTCAATCCTTTCTTTCTTTCTCATTGTTTTTATGCATTTCTAGTTTGTTATTTTCATACTTTATTTTCATGTTTTCATTGCTTAATCTTCATGTTTAATAGTTTAATCTAGATTAAAGTTTCCATCTTTTCTTAGTTTCTTCTTGTTTGTTCTTTAGATTTTGTTTTTTTTACTTTAAAGTCTTGATTTTTGGTTTTTGCTATTTTTGGATTGGTGATTTATTGCTAGTTTTTCCATGTTTGGGATATTTACTAGTGTAATGGGTAGTGAGTAGTTCATTAACTAGGAATGGGAGTAGCCCAATCATTGTTTCCATCTTATTTTCATGAGTAAAGCTTGTTGGGTTTTTTATGTTTGGGTTTTGTGCATTTTCAATCATTGATGTTGTTGGTGACTTTGTTGATGTGAGCTCCATCATCCTTTGACCTATTTGTTGCCCCTTAATAGCTTGCTTTTAGGTGGTTGACCTTCATTTATGATTGATTGTTTGTTATGCATCACTTGTTGATTTGTATTGGCTTGGGTTTTATTTCAATCCCTATCTTGGCCTAGTTAGGCGATAACACCTCGAAATATAGGTTTTGTTGCTATAATTAGGACTCTAAACTCCCTAAGAAAGATTTTAGAGGTGTTTAGGATTGTCTATTCCCTTTGCATATCCCCTTTATATGTTAATCCCCATAACTCTACTTGGTTTTTGGATGTGAATCATGATTGTGGTGTTTTCCCACTCCTAGTGCTTTTCCTAATTTGATTCCAATAGTTCAAATTCTCTAGTTTAACCAAAACTTGAAGTTTTCTTCGACTTAGCTTACTCTTAGTGACTCTACCTTGGCGAGACCTCCGATCCTTGTGGTTCGAGCCTTACTTACCACTTGACTAGCTTAGGTGGATAGTTAGGACTTTTATATGATCTTAGGGGAATTAGCAACGACCTAGTTTTCCCTTGTTCATTCGACTACCTCAGTTTGGAGTCTGGTTCTTGGACCTTCCATGACTAGAGGAATACCAAGTCCACAAGTTGATATAACCAGTGACAAAGGAAGAAGTGCGCAGAGTGGTCTTTGCAATGAAATCGCAAAAATCACTAGGTCCAGAAAGAGCATCTCCTGGATTTTTCGAAAAATTCTTGCCTCAGGTGGCAGACCAAGTATGAGCAGCGATAATCTATTTTTTTGTAGGCAAGAAAATGTTGCGAGAATCAAATAGAACCTTCATAACGCTCATTCCGAAGGTCGCGCAACAACCACAAGTGTCCCAATTCCGACCTATCAGTTTGTGTAACACTACTTATAAGATTATAACAAAGGTAATGTCAAGCCGCATAAAACAGGTACTATTAGGACTTATTTCAGAGGAACAAAATGCTTTTATCCTTGGACGACTAATACATGATAGCTGCTTGCTGGCTCATGAGATGATCTCATGGGTCTCTAGGAAAAAAAGAGGAGGAAGCAATTATGTAGTCCTGAAGACGGACCTCAAATGGGAATTCCTTATTCTAACTCTTAGGGCAATGGGAATCCCAGAAGTTTGGATAAACTTGGTATACCAATGTATCTCCACAGTCACTTTCTTAGTCCTAGTGAATGGATCACCAGTTGGTAAGTTCACGGTCAGGGGCCTATGGCTGGACTACGCCAATGGGACTCATTGTCTCCATATTTATATTTGCTACCACTAGTAGAAAAATGCTAAGTCCCTTGATTTGCGTCGAACATTTAAGAAGACGACGCAGTTGTGCAGGCGCAAACCATTTAGGTTGGTTAGACGTAGGATCCGACGCAAATTATAAGTAATGTGCGTTGGTTTGGCTAGAGCATTTGACGCAAATCACTACTACAAATGGCGGGAGAATGATTTGCATTGGTTACTGATAAAGCACGCGACGCAAATGCTGAAGGAACAAATTATCTGCGCCATGATCTACGTCGGTTGGGCCACAACACGCGACGTAAATCGTGGGCTTGTAAGGAGCTGATTTAGGGTTAGCCTTCTATCTCACTCTCTCACTTGTTCACTCCAGCCGTTTCACTCCCCATTTCCATTCTCTCACTCTCACTCTCCGGCGCATGTCGAAGTTTAAGGCTCCTTCTCCGTATTTGTTCTCGACGTTCAAACAGAATAACCTCTCGGAATTTCTTCTCGACGTTCAAGGCTCCTTCTCCTTCCGAGGAATTTTGCTCCCTCCTGAAAGCCCGTCAAGTTTTCTCTATTTCTGAGGAATTTTGCTCCATCTTTTTGTTATGTTCGATTTTTTTTTCATTTTCTAGATCTGATTTTTTTTGTTTAATTTTTTATGTTTAATGGCATTCATCCTAGGGCTTCATCATCAGATCTAGAATTTTCTTTTTTAATTTTCAGATCTGAAATTCTGTTTTTTTATTTTCATATTTGTGCTCTTATTATTCTTCTTTTACTTCATTCATTAGGTGAATTTATTTCATCGAGATTCTTCTGGATTTGGTTCTTCTCGAAGTCTTCTTCCTTGAGTTCATCGGAAAACGTCGGTGGAATCATCGAAAAGTTCATTTGGTTCTTGTCGAAGTCTTCTTCCTCGAATGTTCTAGATTCATCTTTAGTTTTACTTTTTTTCTTACATATTTGTTCAATACAATTGAGGTAAGTTCAGTTTGTATTTCATATATTTTGAGTTTCAATTTTAGATCTAGGAACATAGGGGATTTTTTCCTTTTTTTTCTTTCATTGTAAATTGATGATAGTGGTTTGGATCTGTTTGCAATGTAATTGGTTTAATTTCCATAGTTTGTAGTTTGTAATAAATTCTCTGCTTGTAATACATGGCTTATAGCCTTAGCTTATCATTTTGGACAATGATTTTTTTTTATATAAAAAAATGATTCATTTGCGTCGGATGGGGTAAAAGTTCAAATTCTGACTTTTTGTAACATTCCAATGCACCATTCTAATGCAGTGGCAGATAATGTGGCACGATTTGCGTCGGATGTAGGTCAACGTCTGGCCAAATGGTCCATCAATTGCGTCGAACAGTGAACCGACGCAGATCTTGTCTTGGCAATTAGCGTCGAGACCTGTAGCGTAGAACCGGGAACAGACGCAAATGGGGGTTCGAGAACCGACGCAAATTGTGCTTTCTCTACTAGTGTATGCATGAATATGTTGGGGAGAGCCATCAAAAGAAAGGAGGCTATGGAAAACATAAAAGGGTATAAGAATATCTAGAAAAACGCCACCAATAACTCACCTCTTCTTCGCGGATGACGCCCTTTTCTTCTTCAAAGTAGATAATCAGACTTGTGCGGCAATGAGGTATATTTTGGATATGTTTAGTATTATCTCCGGCCAAGTTGTTAGCTTTGAAAAGTCTTTTATAAAATCTTCTCCCAATATCCCTGTCAGGTTAGCAACAACACTCAAAACCTCATTACGGGTAAATGAAAGAAAGGAGGTAGGAATATACTTGGGTGTCCCATGGAGGTAGATGGCAGATCCACCACAAAGTTTCAGCTAATCATCGAAAAAATTATTAAGATATTGGTTTTATGGAAATATGCCACTCCTGCCCCCATGGGGAGACTATTATTAATAATCTCAGTACTCGTCACAGTGACCTCTCATCTAATGATAATCTACACGCCGCATAAGAAAATAGTGAGCAAGATCACATCACTCATACTGAAGTTTTGGTGCGTGGGTATAACAAACCAGAAACCCATTTACTGGTTAAGGTATGAAACACTTATTAAGCATAAATATGATGGGGGGTTGGGGCTTTGAGATATCCAGACGACAAACAAAGCGCTAATCTTTAAGCAATGTTGGAGACTACATACTAACCCTAACCTCCTAATGAGTGGTCTGCTGAGTGCAAAGTACACACAATCGACTTTGATGTTGGCAAAAAAGAATATTAGGATAAAACGAGCTTCTTATGCTATGAGAGGGTTGGTTCGAGTGGCGCAGCAGTACAAAAATAGGATAGGATACAGGTTGGGTGCGGGGAAGGAGGTTTTGATTAGGGATTCCTACTGGGTGCAGGGTTTGAATGGCTTTATAGAGGTTTCAGTTAAGAAGGGAGCAAAATCGCTGTTGAGAGAACCAATTCAAACACTAATATGCGAACAGATGGATCTTAGGACCGACAAAGAATATGGGAGTCTTTGACACACATTCAGCCAAGGGAATATTAAGTGTTCAGTTATCAAGAATTAGGGAAAAGGATGATGTTGTTTGGATTCCTCAACAAACGGTGAATATACAACGAAGTCGGGGTACTGGAACGTAATAGGTAACAGATCCAAACATAGTAACGGATTATGGAGGCACCTGTTGACATGTAATATGTTTCCTAAATGGAAATATATTGTGTGGCGAATGGTCACAAATATACTACCCCTGGTCCCTATGCTACAAAAGCGTGGCATTCAAGTTGATCCAATGTGTAAGTTTTTCTAGGGAAGGTTGGAGATAATGGAGCCCTTATTCCGAGATTATGAGATTGTAAAACAAGTCTGGGCAGCTTTTAATTTGGGACTTAGGGTGGAATCTCATAAAGACATTATGCTTCCGCGATGGGTATCTAATAACATGTTATACCTTAATAAAATAGGTGGTGGTAAAGAAGACCTTGAGATTTGCTTGGTGGTAATATTATGGAGCATCTGGTGTCACCGCAATGAGGACATTTTCCACAACCATCAATGCAACCTGCTTTGGATACAACAACTTGTAAAGGAAAACCTAGGAAGGTGGGGGACGGTTGATGCTTACAAGGACTCAAGCAAGAATTTCCCAGGGAACAGGGAAAATGAAACATTCAGGGAGCAGCCGAAAACAAAAACGAAAACGTTTGGACCTGCGAGCATTTTGACTTAGGCGAGGGATTTGTTGAAGTGCAAGCAGATGGAGCATGGAAGATCAATGACGCAAAGTCTCATGTGAAATAAAGAAAAGTTGCCATTGCGTGGGTATGCACTAAGGGGGAGAAATAACTCCATGGCAGTGAGAAAGCGTGGTCCAACTCGCCCCTACAAACAGAGTTCTTAGCTGTTCTGGAAGCTCTAAGACAAGCATGTAAGTTGGAGTCAAAATTAGGACTAGCACAGACTCAGTAAATGTAATAAACTTCTTGAGATGACCGGAGTTAGCACCGATAGCAATTAGGAATATAATAGATAATATCAGATTTTGGGCCTCTTTATGTGACAGGGTTAGAATACGGAAGCTAGGTTGATAGGAGAATTGTATAGATAGCGCATAGGTTAGCAATAGATGCTAGGAAGAGATATGATGCACTTTGACTTACGATATTCTAATAATAATGTCTTCACCCGTTGTAAAAATAAAGATATTCAACCAAGCATATCCATAAACATGATGAACATAAACAAGCAAACAAAGTCCCCCTAGGCTAGGCAGTCCCTATTCTCATGGTCCTTCAAGCCTAATAATCGATTTGAGGCAACCCCTTAACTTCATCTTTCGATCCTCCACTAAGGGTAAGCTCCTATGATGGCCAATCACACAAACATTCATGAAAATGCCAAATCAATTAACCAAAATTATCCCAAGTCAAAACCCAGTGTTGGATTTAGAGGTTCATGAACTCATCAATGGATTCATCAAACCTTTCCCAAAGAAATAGCTACAACAAATCATGATAAATCATAAGATAAAAACATTAACAACTAAAGAACATGATAATAAGCATTAATCAAACACTAAACTAAGCAAAAAAAACACAAACAATTAAACTAATCATGAATAAATTAATCTAATGGAAATGACTAAAATAAAGCAATAAAAGAAGTGATAGAATAAGAAATTTTCATGGATTATTTGTTGAAGCTTTCAATGCAAGTTGTCACCCTTGCATTTCAAAATCTTCAATTTATTTTGAGTTTTCTCACTTTCTTCCATAAACTAAGTTATGGATGCTAATCCTCCTTAAAACCCTAAAAACACTCTCTCTAAATGAAAAGTGGTGAGTGATAAATTAGGTCCTAGAATAATAATAGAAATTTGTCTTAAATAGTGCTAAAATAAAGTAAGCTTGATTACATAAACAACCCCGTTCAAAAAGAGGATTTAAAAACGGAATATTTTCGAAAAATAAACAACACTGGCGGGTTAGACTGGCTCGGGAGCTCGGGATGAGAGTGACCCGGGCGGGCCAGACCAACCCAAAGTGAAATTTCAGCTTTAATTTATGTTCCTTCTTTGAGGGATTCTTCTATGACGAAGCGCTTAGGCCTTCAATAAGAAAAATGCTTCATCAGATGTCCTTCTCAAAAACTCTAATTAGGCCGCCACCGAATGGTTTTATACCCAAAAAATTTCTAAGGTGGGTAAAGGTCCCCACACTCACTCACTCGCCACCTTACCTTGGACCCCACCCCACACCAATTTCCTCAAAATCAACACTGATGCCTTCTTTTTTTACGAACACCGAAGAATCTTACCTTGCGGCGGTTTATTAGAGACCTTTTAGGCAATTCGTTCGAAGGCATTCAAATGGCTGTATTTCATTGGATGCGCTCGAGGGTGAACTTAAAACTATTAAAATGACCCTAGTGTGGATCGAAAGGAAGGGTTTGGGGATAATGCATCAATTCTATGGACTACCTACTAGCCACTGTTGCCATAAACCAAGCTCCAAAAACAAAAAGTTATTTATATGCTCTAATAAATGATTGCAAGGAGTTCCTCCACAAACTGTCAGATGCCACCTTTGCGAGAGCCGGAGCCCCAACAAACTAGCGGATACTGTAGCTAGATCAGTGAAAGGAAAGATGGAAGGCTTTAATATTCTGTGCATTTTGTCTTATCACCTGGGTTTGTAAGGATATTCATCTCAACGATAAGATGGTATGTTATAGTATAACTTCTAATTTAGCCGATCCTAAATTAATAAGGGACAGGCCGGCTATGTATCGAACTCAAGTATTATTTAATTTTATTGTCCACCTTCTATCCAAAAAAAGGTGCATTATCATAAATAGGTTTATTTAAAGTAAGCAATAAAACCTTAAAACAAGATGGTACACCTATCTAGAGTTGATGTAGAAATGCAAACAAGTATATGACACCCCATCGCTTAGGGTATCCGTATAGAGTGCCTAGGAAATATGCCCATTAGGATTAATCAAGGGTCCCTAGATAAAGTACGAGTAATCTAATACTACCAAAATTACCAACAACTATGGGTGTATTTCCTCAACATATTAAATTAAGTTTCATCAGTTAAGTTTAAGTTCAGCAAAAATAAATTTAATAAAAATAAGTTCAACAAAAATAAGTTAAGTGCAGGAAAATAAGTTCACAATTCACAATAAATAAAGAAATTGTATTTAATAATACTACTACTTTAAAGAATTATCGTATTTAATACTAGCATAGTAAAATATTAAATCACACACTATAAGAGCCTGCCACATCACAATTTTGAAATTAATCTCAAAATTATAGTTACTAACTTATTATATAGCTTGCTACGTCACAATTTTAATAGCAAGTTTAAAAAATAATTTATCGTATAGGTAAACAACCTCATACAATTTATGAGCTATAAGCTATGTTATAATTGTCATCATTATGTCAACAAAAAAACAAAAAATAATTGTCGTCATTATATGTAATGTTATTGTTATTGGTGTTATTGTGATGATTTGCTATTAGTGGTGTAATTGCTAGATCAGGCATAGGGTATCATTGAAAAGAAGATTTTTTTTTGGTACATAAGGAAAGTCAGGACACCCTTCTCTCAAGGGAGACTCCTAGCGAATCTAGAAGAACAATTTTATTTAACGAAGGTTCTGTTGAAATATCCACGTCAACCGATGCAGCAGAAATATTGTGACCTTTTTTTGATAGTAGATCTGCTACCCGATTTGCTTCCCAAAAAATATGCTTAATAGTGTAGAATCTAAACTGACGAAGCAGCTGCTGAATGTCGTCAATGAGTGTTTGGATAGTCCAAGGGCAAGTGTAATGCCCTTGCATCACTCTTATAACTACTTGATTATCTCCTTCAATATATAGATCTTGAATATGCTGATGAATGGCAAGTATAAGTCCATTTCTTAATCCCCATGCTTCAACAACGAGAGCTGAGGTTTGGCCAAATCGATAAGCTTCCACGGCCACAAGAAGGCCAGCGGAGTTGTGAATGGCAACACCGGCAGCAGCTGACGAGCCAATGACAGAACCATCAAAGTTTAGCTTGAAGCATCCAAAGGGAGGAGGCTGCCAGCTAACTACAATGTAAATAGGGAACCTGCAACAAGGAAGTGAAGAGATAGTAAAGGAAAAATCCATCATAGTTCGAGTAGTCCATTCCAAGTACATATGCCAGGCTCTGTAATAAATACGATTTAAATTAAGCATATTTTCCTCAAAGACAATTGAATTGCGTTCCTTCCAAATGCTCCACAAATTGTAACAGAACAATTGTAAGGCCTGAGGGTAGGGACGGAGAGAATTTAGGCTTTGTACAAGATCTTGAGGCACTATATGCCAGATTTTTGGTCGTATAGAATTTGAAGTCCAATAATGTCCAATTATAGGGCACGTGAAAAATAAATGGTTAAGACTATCTGTATCAGATTTACAAAGGGGGCAAAGAGCGTCATTAGTGATTTAACGGTCAGCTAAATTTAATTTCAATGGCAGACCATTTTGTAGACATTGCCATAGAAAAATTTGTACTTTAGGGGCTACATTAATTTTCCATATCCAATTAAAAGGCCAAGGAATACTGTTAGAATTAATTCCATGAGCTAGCCAGGTAGCTGTTCTAACAGAAAATTCACCAGAGCTAGTAAGCCCCCAATAAGGAATATCTGGGGTAGGATAGCTAGGGATAGAAATCCCTAATATTAAGTGGACTATATGGGAAGGGACTAAGTCATTAAGGAGAGTAACATTCCATTGTTTTGATGGAAGAATGACATTACTAACAGTAAGATTCAGATTAGCAATAGACGTGAGTTGAAGATTTAACATTTCAATAAGGCTTTGATTAGCACACCAGTTGTCTATCCACAAATAGACATTTGTTCCAGTTCCAATTTTCCAACATATTCCTTTCCTTAGAAGCTCTCGAGATCGAAGAATAGACTTCCAAATATGAGAATCTTGTGGCTTAGCTTTGTACTCAAAGAAAGAAGTATTTCGAAGATATTTTTGGCGCATAAGAGTTGGCCAGAGAGAGTGTCGGTCAGAAAGGATTTGCCATCCCATTTTAGCTAAATAAGCTTCATTTACATGGCCCATTTTTCGAAAATTTAACCCACCATATTTTTTTTAGGGCGACAGATTTTTGACCATGCAATTAGGGATGGCCCAGACGAGTTCGTTGAGGAGCGCCAGAAAAACTTTATGTTAATATTATCTATTGTAGAACATATTTTCTTGGAAACCTGAGTCGTTGCCATTAGATAGGCTGGGGAAGATTCTAAATGACTCTGAATAAGAACTGATTTTCCAGCTTTTGAGAGAAAATGATTGTGCCAAGAATTAATTTTGTTGTCAACTTTTTGAACTAAGTGGTGGAAATCGCTAGGCACTGGCTTATAATTGGAGAAGATAACGCCCAAATATCTTCCCAAAAAAAACTTTGGGGTCATATTAAAAACACCAGCAATTGATATTCGTCTAGAATTCGGGACATGTTTAGAAAACATGATCGATGATTTATGAAAATTCACTAGCTGTCCTGAATAAGGCAAAAAGAGTCTAAAAGATTTTTGAGTAGTTAGGCAGAATCTAAGTTAGCTTTACAAAATAATAATCCGTTATCAGCAAAGAATAGGCCTGGAATAATCCAAGAATGTGGAGCAAGTTTGATTCCAATTCCCGACTTTGAATTTTTTGCTGCAAAATCCAGTTGTCGACAGAGGATGTCCATACATAAAATGAAAAGATACGGCGATAAAGGGTCACCCTGACGAATTAAAGGCCTCGAGAAGGCTGAAAGACGGATGTTGTGTCTTGATTTATGACGAGTGAGTAGGAGACAATCGAAATGCATTGCATGATCCATTTGATCCATTGGTGATGAAACCATAACTTTTAAGGGCATGGGCTAAAAAATCCCATTCTATACGGTCATAGGCTTTTTCCATATCTAATTTTAGGGCGAACCATCCCATTTTACTTTTTGATTTGTTAAAGATATTTAGGATTTCTTGAACAATAAGTATATTATCATGGATTAACCTTCCAGGAGTAAAGATATTTTGAAACGGGCTGATAATTTTAACAAGAATTGGGAGGAGACGTTCCACTAAGATTTTCGAGATAATTTTATATAATGTGGTGTATAAGCTGATAGGTCTAAATTGATTTGGTTTTTCAGGAGTAGCTATTTTCGGTATCAAAGTGATTAATGTATGATTAACACTGCGAAGAAGGTGACCATGATTGAAAAAATCATGTATGGCTCTGCAGATGTCAGGACCTACAATATCCCAATATTGTTGGAAGAATTTAGATCCATACCCATCTGATCCTGGAGATTTTGTGGGATCAATGCTAAAGATAGCATCTCTAATTTCTTTGTCAGAGATATGAGCTATTAAATGGGAATTATCTGTATCAGAGACAATAGGGGAGATGCAAGGCGTGGAGACAGGGCGAGGAGATCGGTGAGCTGATTTAAATCGTTCTTGAAATTCTTATAAAAAAGCATTGTGGATTTCATCCGGGGAATCGACCCATTAATTCAATTGATTTTTAATACACAAAATTCTTTAACGTTTAAACTTAGCAGTAATCTTGGAATGAAAAAGGAAGAGTTTTGATCTCCTTTTGTCAGCCATTGTTTTCGAGAATATTTTCCCGAATACTTTTGGTTGAAGGTTAACAGTCTTTCTCATTGCCGAACTAGTCGTTCTAAGTACTGCTCAATATGAGGATTGCTAGGGAATTGGAGCAATTGTTGTTGGACATTTACTAATCTAGAATGATTCTGTTCAAGTTTATGTTGAAGATGTCCAAAAAATTTCCTTGCCCAATAACTTGAGTTCTTGTTTAATAAACTGAAGTTTTCGGGTTATATTGTAGAAATGCGAACGTGAATGTTGTTGGTGCCAATATTTGCTAACAATTTTTCTCGTAATAGGATCATTAGTCCATGCATTTTGGAAACGAAATCTAGCAGGCTTATATTGTCTTATTTGAGTCGTAGTTAATATTATAGGTGCATGATCAGAGCAGGTATAACCATCATAGTGGAGAAATGAATTTCGATACTTTGATGCCCATTGGGGAGAGACTAAACAACGATCAAGTTTTTCATATATATATTGGTCATTATGTCTCTTTTTCCAAGAAAAGGAGTTCGGAGGGCTGAAAACATCTTGAGCCTGACAAGAGAATATGAAGTTTGAGAGAATTTGACAACGGGAAGGGGTGGCATAAATTCCTTCTTTTTTATCACTAATGTGCAAGAGTTCATTAAAATCACCAATAAGGCACCAAGGTAGGTGAAGATTAGAGAAGAATTCAGTTACCTCGGTCCAAAATGAAGCTTTATCAATATTTTGGGCAGGAGCATAAATACCGATGAGCCAAAAAGAAAAAGACGAGCATTTTTCTTGAACTATGACATGAGCCAATCGGGACGATGATGTTTGCGGTGTAATAGAATAAGAGTCATTTTTCCATAGTACCCAGATTCCACCACAATGTCCCATCGGATCTATAATGAGTATATCATCAAAACCCAAGGTATTAAGAATCTTCTGCCGATTTATTTTTGAGCTCATGGTTTCAATTATGATTATAACATCAGGTTTGTATTTTCGAGTGAGAAAAAAAATCTCACCGAGGGCATTCTGTTTTTTAGCACCTTGAATATTCCAACTAATAATTTTCATGGTTTACTTATATTTAAAGTACTATTCAATTGTCGACATAAGACGTGAGCCTCGGTAGGCATCACATAGTGTTGCGCAAGGCCGAAAGGCAATCGCGTAAAATTATTGCAAGAATAATAGAGAGTTCCAATCAATAAACATAAAAGTAAGAAAGTTACAATTAAATTATGTTTCATAGGAAATACATATATCCATCGTATGAGGTGTTTGATATTGCTTGATAGTCGTTGTATATTATGATAATATAGGATCCTTCCAACGACGTAGCATTGCCTCCAATAGTAGTTTTCACAATGGTTAAGCATATAAAGTTTCAAAGACACAAAGTGTCTAGGCAGGCATCGAATGATGCTGGGCAAGGCTATGCGCCAGTCCCAAAAGTGGCATTTACACGTAGATTTGTGGCAATTAATACAATTAGAGTCAGGCTTATACAATAGCAAAGAGAGCACAATATTTATATCGGGCCATGACTTTGTCATGAGATAAAGCACACATATTAGTAATTGCAAGTTAATTATGCCAATTATCCAAGACGTGACCAGATATGTGTAGAGCGATAATCTAATTGTATATATCATTTCAATATGAGGTATATGGCTTAACAAAACCAATCTATTTATCAAAGAGGGCACCCATATGCGGAGGTCTTGGCTCTTTGCAAATGTTGATATGACACATAGTAAAATAAAACAATCTCACATGACATGTAAACATATCCTTAAGTAAATGCCCCAACCTGGAGTAGTCCATAAAAACGATGGCGTTGCATCGAAGGTGCAGATAAACACTAGTACAAGAAATCACAAGGCTTAATTTTGTATGCGTTTTCAGATAGAAGAAACTCACAATATGTTTTTTCAGTATAAAAATCCACCCAAATAAAATACATTCTGATCAATCTAAAACATCTTGATCTTGAAATACATGACATAAGATTGTATCAACAGGTGTATATGTCACCAAACATTGAAAAGAAGAATTGGACCTCAATTACAATGACTATTAGATACCTGGTGAACAACACTTATAACTATTATAATAATGATTGATGGGCCAAATGACAATAAAGAGGAGACTTGGTGGGTCTAATTGCCTAATTGGTGGCAATAAGGTGGTGGTGGAGGTCTCTTGGAGGATGGACGACATGTGGTTAGGATGGGAGATGTAGTACTCCCTCCGTTCCAGAATAGTTTGAACACTTTCCTTCTATGTTTGTCCCAAATTACTTTAAATACTTCCATTATTGGCATGGTCCCACTATTAATATATTATTTCTTTTATACTTCTTTGGCCCACACTCTACCTTTTATCAATAGAAAGTTACCAAACTTTCTCTCTCCTCTAATAAAAAATACCCCACCAATTTCTATCACATCTACTTTTTAAATAAAATAACATTTGATAACCACACTACAACTTATCACCTTAAAATACGTGTCCCAACAAGTGTTCAGATCTTTCTAGGACGGAGGGAGTATTATTCTTTGAGATGGTACAACTTAAAATGTCAATAGTTGAGTTATACCATGTGAAATACAAAAATTTGTGGTGAAACCAAATACTTTCTCTGTTCTGCTTTAAATGAAACGTAGGGTTTTGGCACAAAGATTTAGATGAAGAGAGAGATAGAGAGAGAAGAAGAAGGGCCCATGTGATGAAGAGAGATAGAGAGAACTAAGTACCAAATATAGTAACATTTCATTTATTTCAAAACAACCTAAAATGCTAAGTGTTTCATTTATTTTAGAACAGAGGAAGTATAAATTTCAAAAATCGAGGGGAATCATGTAGAATTACCATTTTTTTCTTCGGATGAGCAAGCTTCTATTTAGCCTTCTTTTGTTATAACTTTCCACGCTCTTCTCTCTTTCTTTCTAGTGTCATATCAAAATGCATCTCCTTGAACTACAATTCTACTGTCTCCATTCCAAAATAATCTGAACACTTGTTCGAACATGTAGTTTAAGGTAATAAGTTGTAGTGTGATTATCAAATGTTACGTTCTTTTATTAAATAGCAAATGTGATAAGAGTTGTTGGGAGTATTTTATTATCGGAAGAGAGATAAAGTTGGGTAACCTTTTATTGATAAATGTAGAGTGTGGACCAAAGAAGAGTAAAAGAAATAATATAGTACTAGTGGGACCATGCCAAAAATGAAAGTGTTAAACTAATATGGGACAAATATAAAATGAAAGTGTTTAGACTATTTTGTATTTCGGCCTCAAATATCTCTATTATATAAGGGAAGGGGGAAGGCTATGGTGTCCCCCTATTAAATTACTCAAAAGCCCTTATGATTTTTTAAACTTAAAATGTACCCCTTAATATTCAACACACATTAAGTAACTTAACAAAAATAAAACTATCCTTAAATTTTTTCTACAAACCAATTCAAAAAGTCAAAACTAATAGGAATTAGCCCATACATATAAAAGGTATCTTACAAACATAAATTGATTAAAATATTTGTAATAAACTTAAATTAGCAATAAAGATGAAGAAATAAAAAATTAATCAACTCGAAAAATAAATAAATAAAATAAAATTCAAACTTAACAAATTAAAATACGCGGTGTTCTTATGTCCATTTTTAAAATTGATATATTTATTGTAAGTGCATACTTTGATTATCACATTGAAAAACAATTGTCAACTTACACTATTATAAAAAGTTTTCGCCGCACATGTATTGCACGCACATAAAGTTAGTTATTTGAGAATACGGAAGTCCGATTAGAAAAAATATTGTCGCACGCATCGCGTACATAGAAAGCTAGTATATATTAGGTTCATCACTATTCTTGTTAGTTTCCATTGACTTGTTGACCCGTTAAGTTTGTCGTCTTAAGCTGGATTCCCAATGAGCCTAAACCTTATTTAAGTACCTTTTCCTATAATTAAGATTTGCTATAGTATTAACCTATTGATAAAAGAAGGCTATTAAGAAAATCAGTTTACCTTATGACTAATCACAATAGCCATACTCCCATCAGTCCAACTCGTTACTATTATATCTAAAACTAAAAAACAAAAAAGAAAGAAAAAAGAAAAAAAAAAGTCCAACCACCCTTAGTAGACGTCAAAACAACGACCATTCAAAAAGGTGGACAATCAAGAAACAACACCAACCATAAGCAAGTGGCGGGCGGTAAAATCACAGCCATTGCTTTCAATTTCCACCAAAAAGCGCGTCTTTCCTCACTCCTTAGAGCACCATTAATGGTGAATGAAAAAAAAGATCATCCCACTCTTTTTCTAACTTTCTCTCTCTAAAAAATTACATCCCACAATCTTTTCCCACTTTCTTCTTAATGGTGAACCAAAAAAAAGATTATCCCAACTACTTTTACCTACCCAACTAGTACTTTTTTACCCCATCCAATTATTTTTTCTCTCTCATCACCCCACCAACACTATACAATATTTTTATTATTTACTTTTCAATAATATTTAATATTTATTACTAATTGATAAAAAAATAAATTAAATAAATACATAATTAGCGTTTTTAGCATTAACTAAATTAAATGCACAAAAATATTGTTTATTTTTTTTAGAGTGTAAAAGTGGAAGATATTTCATATAAAATAAGTAAAATTATAGAAAATTAGTAAATAGCTAGAAAAAAAAATTATCCAAAATATTACAAAATGGGTCTCTATTTGTAGAGCTTGGAAAAATAGAGCCATTGGTATTTTTTTTATTTTTTTTGGCTTTGTATTTTTAAAGATATTGCATTTTTAATATTTGTAAGTGTGTTTTTCTCTCTCCTTGGGATCTTTGCCAAGTGGCAGCGTGTTATTAGTGCTGACGCGCGTGTCAGTGTGGCAGACAGTTTTTTTTTTTTTACTTCCACGGCCCAAAACACTGTGTTTTGGAAGAAATTATTCACAACTTTTCCCAAAACTCGTCGTTTTGACCATAAGAAAAGCAAAAAAATTATTTTTTCGCCGAATCGGGCGGTGGGTCCCACTCCCACGCCTGATCATCAATTCAATCGTCCCATACAAAATTTTTTTGCCAATCAACCCACAATCTTTATTTCATTCACCATTAAGGGGGGTTTTTTAAGATTATGTATGTAATCTTTTTTTTTCAATCACCATTAAGGATGCCCTTAGAGGGGTCAGGGGTGTGTGTATTTATCTCCGTCACCCTCTTCTAGCTTAAAGATTATGCCATATCAAATTTCTAATAAGTTGTTCAGACTCACACAAGATTTACTCTAGTTTTGCATTTATACCTTATACTCATGAAAAAAAAGTTGGATATCTCGAGTGATGACGTGGCGCAATTTAATTAGATAAGAAAGTAATTGTTGGATGATACAATGTAACCGGTATAAAGCATAAAGTCTTGACTTTCAAGACCCTTCTCAAGACTCAAGTAAAGTCTTGAACACATTATTGCATATGACACTCAAAATCTGAACCAAGCTACAACTAAGACTTCCAATACTCTTACCCTTAATGGCCCGTTTGGTAGTTGTTAAAAAATGGTAGTAATAAGAAATTTTAAGTGTAATGTTACATAGGAAGCACCCTTATAATCTCCATGGGAAGGCAATTTCAACCCTCAAGTTTGTGTGTTTTTTTCTCCATCGGGAAGCAATCTCACTCCTAAGCTTACGTTTTTTTCTCCAAGGGAAAACAATTTTCATTACTACTCATTACCACCTATAAGGTGGTATTGGATGAGAATGAAAATATAAGAAGAAAAATAGACACTTTACGATAAATTAACATTACCATGAGAATGAACAATGATGTTATTTACAAATTTACATACAAATTCATTCTCATTACCACCATTTATAACCAACTACCAAACGAACCACTAGTATCTTAGTTGGCACTAGTAAGGGCATGGTTTTCGATAATTTTTGTTGGCATATTAGATCTCTATTATATAAGCCAACACATGGGGGGACACCAACTAATGGAAAAAGTAAAAAAAGAAAAAGAAAAATTTATCAGAAACCACCTTTTAAAAAAAAATGGGAACGTAACCACTTTTTTTGTTCCTTTTTTGTGAGAAACCACCGCTTACCAGATTCTGGCAGTGACTTGGATTTTCCGACGTTGACTCCCTTTTGCAACTCCATTTCTTCCTGATTTATTCATCTCTTCTCCCTCATTTCTTCCTCACTCCATTTATGGTGTCCCAAACACCTCCATTGCCACTCCTTTGCTGATGCAGCCGCCACCACCACCACTGACCCCTCTCTTTCTTGTCTATCACCGCCTCCAAGCACCACTAACACCTCAATTCTCCATTAAATCCACTTCTTCTTCATCCTCATTCACTCTTTCTAAGGTTTCAAGTAACAACCTCAACTATTTTCTCTCTACTTCGAATTGGCAACAACAATCAAGGCATAAACAAAACGAGACAAAAAAGAAGCAAAGCAGCAACAACACCAGCGAGTAGTGGCTCACGGCGGTGCAAGGAACAACAACAGTGACAACAGTAAATACATACATGAGGAGAGAGAAAAGATGAACAACAAAGTGCAGGTAGAGGAGAGAGAAAAAGAGAGGCCACACTAACACCAACACCAACAACATCAGCGGCGACATCAAGCGACCATCCAACAGTGACGGCGTAGGGCGACAGAGAAGAAAGGAGAAGGAGCGAAGGAGGAAGAAATAAGGGGGATCTGGAAAAAAGGGGTGAAAAGGGGGTTTAGAGGCCTCACGTGTGATGGTCAATGACGGAAAAATTGAGTCAACCATCGGAATCCGACAAGCGGTGACTTCTCTCACATAAAAAAACAAAAAGGTGGCTGTGTGCCTTTTTTTTTTTTTTGAAAAGGTGGTTTGTGACAAAAAAGTGGATATAAAAAGTGGCTTCTGATAAAATTTTCAAAGAAAAAAAGAGGATAACTAATTGTTTCATTTACACCAAAAATAAGGGGGAAAAAAGAAAAAAAAGAAAACAAGTACCATATTTAACTAAACAACAATTTTTTGAGAGAATAAAATGTAAATACAGTTCGCACATATTACATGCATATAAGGTAAGTAATATACTCCCTCCGGTCTTTATTAGTTTACCCGTATTCCTTTTTGGAATGTCCCTTATTAGTTTACCCATTTCTTTTGTTTCTATTTTTGGAACGGGACCACTAACTTTCCATCACACATACATTCAACTTTAATATAAAATAATAGTTTATATTTCTTTCTATGTCCCACAACATTGTTTCTTCTAAAAATTCTGTGCAAAAGAAACGGGTAAACTAATAAAGACCGGAGGAAGTATATTACAACGTGATGGTTAGAAATTCAACTTCTAATACTATAATGTTTAGGAAAAATTGATTCTAATAATCCAACCTTTGGGCCGTTCGCTCAAAATAATCCAACCTTTTGATTATTATTTAATAATCCAACCTTTTAGTTGTATCTGCTCATAATGGTCCATAAAACCGGTAACCTGTTGAAGTTGTAAAATTAATTTTTTTTCCATATTTCTTTTTTTTTTCCCTCTAACCCCTCTCTCCCTCTCTCTCTCTTCCTCCCACTTACCACCCTTTACTCATCACTTCACCAAGAACCCCCCCTCCCCCTGCCCCCTCCCCTCCACCTTCCTCCCTCACCCCCCGCCCTCCCCGAACCCCACCGTAGCACCCCTCCCCTCCACTACCCTTCCCCGACCCCCACCGTGAGATCCCCCGCCCCTCCCCGCCCTCCCTTACCCCTACTTTGAGCACCCCCACCCCACCCCCGACCCGCCCTCCTCCCCGCAGCGGCGCCCTCCCCTCCCCTCCTCAGTCGCATCCCCCTCCCCATTCGAATCCCCCTCCCCCTCCCCCGCATCCCCCTTCGAATCCGCGCGGCGCCTCCCCCCTTCGAGTCTCTCTCTCTCTCTCTCTCTTCTTCTTGATGATGCCACGCCTCCCATCTTGGAATTTTGAATTGGGGTGGTGGGGCGGATTGTGCAAAAGGTTTCGTGGGTGTTGGTGCTGCGATTGTGTGGTGGTGGTGTGGGTGAAATGGGGGTTGTTGGCGTGGTTGTGGTGGGGTGGGGTGTTGTTTAGTGGT
The DNA here is from genome assembly GCA_947648045.1 of Beta corolliflora. Taxonomy (NCBI): domain Eukaryota; kingdom Viridiplantae; phylum Streptophyta; class Magnoliopsida; order Caryophyllales; family Amaranthaceae; genus Beta; species Beta corolliflora. The sequence goes on along the minus strand of CANSZD010002759.1, from coordinate 114,150 downwards.
GTTGGCGGTGGGTGGGTGGGGGTGGGAATCTTGGCAATGGAGGTGGAGGGTGGGGGGTGGGTGGTGTTGGTAGTGGAGGTGGAGGGTGGGGGGTGGGTGGTGTTGGTAGTGGGTGGGGTGGGGGTGTTGGTAGTGGGTGGGGTGGGGTGGGGGTGTTGGCGGTGGGTGGGGTGGGGGTGGGGGTGTTGGCGGTGGGTGGGGTGGGGGTGGAGGTGGGGTGGGGGTGGGTGGTGTTGGCGGTGGGTGGGGTGGGGGTGGGAATGCTGCGGTGGTGGGGGTGGCCAGGTGGGGGTGTTGGCGAGTGGTGAGGGTGGCCGGTGGGGGTGTTGGCGGTGGTGAGGGGTGGGGGGGTGGGGTGTTGGATGGGGGTTGATGTGGTGTGGTTTTGTTTTAAATATTTTAATTAAAATTAAAATTGATTAATTAGATTAGAACGAATTAGAACACGACACGTGTTTAATTAACCTATTTCAATGGTCACCAACCCGTTTCAGCAGTCGAGGCCATATGAGCGGATCGTACTAAAAGGTCGGATTATTAAATAATAATCAAAAGGTTGGATTAATTTGAGCGAATGGCCAAAAGGTTGGATTATTAAAATCAATTTTTCCTAATGTTTAAGCCATCATAACATTTGATGTTTTTAATTAATGTATGATCTTATTGTCAAAAAAAAAAAAAATGTTTAAGCCACCATAACTCTTTTTTAGTTTTTGGTCCAATATATATAACCCGTCGCGCTCGTTTTCTCTCTCGTTTCCTCGCACCTGCTAACCAACATACTCCATTCCGCAGACTTAGTCTTGTTCAACGCTGTATAAATTTACTTCCTCTCCACATCTTTCCAACTTGGAAGTCCTCCATCTTTATCATACATAAATCAATCAACCAACCAAACAGACTAGTTGTGTTTAAATAATCATCGCCGATGTCTGAAATTGCTCAAAATCCGATGGCAGCCGGATTAAGTCCTGAGTTTCCGACTGTTTTTACTCATGGTGGTCAGTTTATTCAGTACAATATCTTCGGAAACTTGTTTGAGGTTACTTCTAAGTATCGCCCTCCGATCATGCCCATCGGTCGTGGTGCTTATGGCATCGTCTGGTAATTATTCTATTTTCTCTCTCCTCTCCCCCTTTTTTTTGTTCTTCTTGTTAATTTTCTTATGAACTAGTCTTATATATGCACGGCAAAAGCATATAGAAACTGCCGTATAATTTAGCCTTGTTTTATTTCTTAAGAAAATTTGGTAATGATGAGTTTGATTGTTTTTTAGACATTAAGATTATTCATTTTTTGGAAATCGAGCAGTTCAGTGTTAAATTCGGAGACGAAGGAGATGGTTGCGATGAAGAAGATTGCAAATGCATTTGATAATTATATGGATGCTAAGCGTACTCTTCGCGAGATCAAAATCCTCCGCCATTTCGATCATGAAAATGTCAGTTATTCTCTTAACAAACTTTTTTACATATGTGATTATTTTTTGTGGATTTGGGATACTTGTTAGTTGAATTATTTGATTAATTTGCTAAATTGGAAAGAACAGGTCAATTGTGTTTTTCTTTCCTTGATGAGCAAAACTTTTGTGAAAGTTGACTTGAATGGTGACATACTGACATTGTTGGCTTTAACTCTAGTAGTTTGAATAGCTTCCAAGTTAAACTTGTAAAATGTTTTTCCGGTTTCTACATAAATGCAACAATTCGACTTTTGCGCTCTTCATATAGGATGACCGTATGTCTTTACTATAAAAGCCAATTGTTATATTTATGTTGTTGGATCAGTGACAATGTATATTTTGAGAATATAATTTTTATAGGTTTTACTAATAAATAAACAAAGATAAGTTGTGACTTGACAAGTGTGAAAGTGAATTTTTTTGCATTTATTTTAGAAACAAGAGGATTTTTTTTTTGGTTTGTTATCATTTTGGAAAATACTCTTTACTAATATCGTTGTTGCTGACTGAAATCAGATAATAGCTTTAAGGGATGTTGTTCCTCCTCCTCTAAGAAGAGAATTTTCTGACGTCTATGTTGCAACTGAACTTATGGATACTGATGTTCATCAAATAATCAGATCTCATCAAAGTTTATCAGAGGAGCATTGTCAGGTAAAATGCTCTTTCACTCTTTTATGATGATATATTTGTCTCAGTGTGTCATTTTTATGCTCAGACTTGCACAGTAAACAGATTTGCTCACCTTAGTGCTAGAAGAACAAAGTCAGGAAAGTGTTACTCATAATTTAAGTGGTACTCTTATGTGGTGATCATATAAACTCGTAATTTGTATCGGATATATGCAGATAGTGCGTAATTTAGTGGCATTTTTAGTAAGTTTTGAAATGTAACTCCTTAAAACAACCCTTATCTAATTGAGAAATACCCATAACACCCGTTAGTTTCTCCAAAATTACAAAAAGTGCCACCAATGTAGACACTATTTTGCTTATCGAATATAATTTAGGATGACATTGATCATAACCCCAGTCCTCATTAATGCATATCAAATATAACTTAGGATGCCATTGATCATAACCCCAGTCCTCATTAATGTTTCTTTGATTCCATTTTCTCTGTAGGGATTTTTTGTTATTATGGCCAGTTTTGAGTTTTGGATACTAGACCGAAGTGTTTTCTTGTCTCTTGAATTTCAAACCATAAAATAAGCTGGGAATGATATCTGTTGTATTTTGATGCTTTACGAGAACTTGACAGTTAGAACACCTTAGACCTACAATACTACAACATATTATGTGCTCCTTCTGCTTCACTTTGGGTTCCTTACAAAATTAATAAAATGCACTTTTAACTGTAAGGCAAACATGTTTCCGATGTAAATGTTTGGAAGGAGGTCACAACTTCCTTAAGGCAAATTCATTTTTGTGGTCATGTTTCTTTCGTCAAAAATAGCAACTTCATTGGGTGTATACTGATTTTGGAACTCACTCGCAATGTTATGGTCTAAAGAATTTCGCTTAATTAGGAAATGCAGTTTCAATTGTAAGGCTAACATGTTTCCGATGTGAATGATTTGGAAGGAGGTCACAACTTCCTTAAGTGTAATATGGCAAATTCATTTTTGTGGTCATGTTTCTTTCGTCAAAATAGCAACTTCATTGGGTGTATACTGATTTTGGAACATCACTTGCATTGTTATGGTCTAAGGGATTTCACTCAATTGGCATGTTAACACTGATTTAGACTTTTGGTCTAGTTTACTCGTTGGCTTTAGGCTTCTCTAAGAATCTAAGAGACTGTAAAAGCTAATTTCGTTGGATTATACTGTATATGCTTGCAGTATTTCTTGTACCAGATACTTCGTGGGCTTAAATACATCCATTCAGCAAATGTCATCCATAGAGATCTGAAGCCAAGCAATCTTTTGATAAATGCAAATTGTGATCTCAAGATTTGTGATTTTGGTCTTGCAAGGCCAACCTCAGAAAATGAACACATGACTGAATATGTTGTCACTAGATGGTACAGAGCACCTGAGCTTCTGCTCAATTCTTCTGATTACACTGCTGCAATTGATTTATGGTCTGTGGGCTGCATATTCATGGAGCTCATGAACAGAAGGCCTTTGTTTCCTGGCAAGGACCATGTTCACCAAATGCGCCTGTTGACAGAGGTGAGATTCTTCGAGACAAACTAAGATGCAATAAGTATAATGTCCAACTTGGAAGTCACTTTTGATTAATTTACTTGAGAAAAGGGAATCCTCTACTCCTGATATTATATTACTTTTGCCTTTGTATAGAAATTTTATTCCTTATGTTCCCCCGAAGAACAGCCCCTTTTCTGTTACCATAATTTTCAAGGCACATTTTTTATCAGCAATATTCTTTTATTACGTATTAATAATAATACAAAAAGTTGATGTCTTGATAATACACTTTTAATGGAATACTACATATGATCCCACATGATCAATATATTTCTTATATAGTATAAGAGAAAACATATTATCAAAGTTGATAGTTGATAAACTTTGACTGAAAAAGCAAATGGGCAAGTGTTTGGAGAATCGAGGAAGTATGTCAGTGTTCAATATTGAGGATATCATTTGATTTTAGTTAAAAAAGCCTTCGATCTCCACTCTTTTGTATCACTCAATGTAAGTTGAGGCGTCTTGTTAAGTCCAATCATAAATCATGACTAGTTTAGGAAATGTTACAGTTTCTTTTTTGACATTTTGAAACACTATATATATCACTAGTATCCTCGGAGAGAATGAGTATATGAATGCAAACGAGGAAATAGCTTTTATTGATATTGTGTTCCACTGCTTCCTTTCATATGGATAGAGATGTACTGATTGTATTGCTGTGATTAAACTTCAGTAATTTCTCACACCATTAGACTTCAGTGCTGACCCATCTTTCCCTCTTTCGTCAGCTACTTGGTACACCGACTGAAGCTGATCTAGGGTTTCTTCATAATGAAGATGCAAGAAGATACATTCGGCAGCTACCACCACAACCTCGTCAACAATTAAGACAAGTTTTCCCCCATGTTAATCCGTTGGCAATTGATCTCATCGAGAAAATGCTGACATTTGATCCAACACGAAGAATTACTGGTAAGTTCTGATTAGTTTTGGCATTCTCAAAAGTGATGTTCTTTGGAATGCTTGAAACTAGAGATTTATTAATTATTATTGTACTTGGACATAACTCCATGATTGTGATTATCATATAGTCTTTCAAAGTTTTAGGTGTGATTATAATTGAACTTTCTGTTCCTGTGCAGTTGAAGAAGCGCTATCGCATCCTTACCTTGCTAGATTACATGATATAGCTGATGAACCAATATGCCAAAAGCCATTTTCATTTGAGTTTGAGCAACAAGCCTTGGGAGAAGAGCAGATGAAAGACATGATTTACCAAGAAGCTTTAGCACTCAACCCGGGATATGCTTAATATGCTCCCCTGAGGAATAACTCTTCTCTTGAGTTACTACTGCTGTTTATCTGGTATAGTGATTTTTTTTGTATATATCATTTGTAATATATGTTGCCAAAATAAAAAGAAAAAAGATGTGTAATACTTATTCTTGTAATTCTGGAGATCAGCTTGTGTATTTTGAGAGTTTGCTTGAACCCATCCGCTATACTCTTATCAGTTATCAGCATGTAGTTAAGCTGGTGTAAAACGCGCTAGGAGAAAATCTAGTGTTGTACTTGTAGGTTAAGTTAAATGTACCTTTGCTTTGTTCTTTGGTTTTTTGTTTTTTTACGGGACCTTTACTTTGTTACTTACATTAGTGCTGCAAATAATGCCGTTAACTGATTGGCGGCTTAAGTTGTAGAAGTACAAGGTAACGAAGTCACTGAGCTTTATTTATATCCTTCTCCCAAAGGACTGTGTTGTTAATTTTATTGGTTTTTCTACGTGAATTTCTGAATTTTTTCCATGAATAATGTAAAAAAGAGTATTAATTTCTCTTATGCGCTGAACTTCAAATTAATTTCATAGATACAGTCCACGTAGGATAGCACGCCAGAATTTTGGTTTTTTAACAAAACCGCTACTCGAAGTAGCGGTTAATACCAATAATATGAAGTTGACCGCTACTTCAAATAGCGGTTATATTGTGTCCCTAAGACAAGCTATAAGGCATGCATATAAACCGATACTCAGAGTAGCGGTTTTGCCTCGTAAACCGCTACCACTAGTAGCGGCTTAACTTAATGTTAACCGCTACTCCGAGTAGCGATTTGCTTTGCCGATTTTTTTTTTCTCGCGTGCTGTCCTGCGTGGACGGTACCCATGGAATTAATTTCAAGTTCAGCGTATACGAGGAATTAATACTTTTTTTGACATTATTCATGGAAAAAATTCCTATATTTCTTTAGTTTCTACATAGTATTATAACCTTTTCAAAATTCTACATAGTATCCTTAAAGTTGCTTTGTTTTATGAACAATGTTCTTGTTGTTAACTAGATATCATTAATTTCGTTTACTTTTTTTAATCTAGTGAAACTAATTTAACTTATATACAATTTAACTTATAGAGGGAATATTTATAAGTAAAATTATTTCCATTAAATTACAACATATAGATGAAATTAATGACGTATAATTAAATGGTTGAGCATTGTGCATTAAAAAAGGTAATCATAAGGATAGTGTGTGGAACTTTAAAAATGTTGGGGTGTAATATGGAAATTAAGAAACACAAAGGTATAATTAGGGATAAAACCACACATACATACATTTTTTAAAAAGAAATTTCGTTAATTGAAGGCAAATAACATTTACAATAGGTATCAAAGAAAAACAAAATACAATCAAACAAGATCATATCAACTTCGTCTTCGATGAAACTACAATGAACCAAATCGAATAATGTGACTAGGGGTGATAATAAGTCTGAGCTATTCGTGAACAGTTTGAGCTCGACTTAGTCATAGTTCAGTTACAGATCGGGTCATTGTGGCTCGGCTCAAGTTCGAGTTCGGCTCGAGACCTTAAAGAGTCGAGCTGAGTTATGAACAAGCTCGACTCGTATAACTCGTGAACAAGCTCAATTACTTTTGTTTTTTTTTATATGGAAATAACGGATTCTGTATGTATATATAAATATATTTATTCTAGATATTACACAATAATAAGTTAATAGTTTTATTATCAGAGAATAAACTAAAAAAACAAAAATATTCAAAAAGAAAATAATTGGTCAAGCTTGTTCGTAAACAGTTTGATATTGGCTCGGTCAACGCTTGGTCAAAGCTCGGCTCGATCACAGCTCGGTTCGTCAAGTTTCGAGCTCGGCTCGAGTTCGAATAAACTTAAATGAACACGAGCCGAGCTAACAAGAATTCGGGCTCGACTCGACCAATAAGTACCCCTAAATATGACGTTGGCCCCGTGTTTTTGCTGAATCAAACATCTATTAATGGAATCGTCTATCATTATGATATAGTTTGGAGTAGAACATTCTTGATCTAATGTGAAATTCGAATATATATGATTTGAAATTGGGAAATTCTATATGGTAGCCCTTTATTTTTTTAAATTACATATGGTAGCCAAAATAAATTTTAGTTACATATGGTGGCTTGAATTATTATTTTACATTAATGATGATAATTTTTTTAGAAAAACCTAAAAGTAATCTAAACAAACATGTCAGGCTCAGGCAACATAACATTTTAACAACATTTGAGCAACAAATGATGAACAATGCCCCATATTCAATCATCGTCTCGCAACGTCAAAATTTAATCCAATTTCTCCTCCATTTGCAAAAGCCAATATCCCAAATCCCTAAAGAATCGGGTATCATCTTCATTATCAACAGAAACCTTCTTGTTGAGATTGAGAAAATGGGTAAAATTGAAGGCGTGATAGTTCTTGCGGTGAAGAATGGAAGCGCCAGCTTCAAAGGTGTGGTTGGCAATGGTGATGGGGCACGTTTTCATTAATCTTCATCACTCTACTCTCTACACTCTTTTTTTTTTAATGGAAGCACCACTGCACCAGTATTGAAATAGTTCTTGTGGTGGAGAATGGAAGCGCCAGTATAGAAATAGTCTTTTTTTTTTTAATTATCATTAGTGTATTAGTTTTAGGATTCTTTTTTATTATCATTAATGTCATATGGAATAAGAAAATAATAATACAAGGCAACCATATGTAACTACAATTTATTTTGGCTACCGTGTGTAATTTAAAAAAATAGAGGGCTACCATATAGAATTTCCCTTTGAAATTTCATTTGAAATTTGGATGAAAATTTTGAACCATATGGAATTCAAATTTCAAATTTCTTGTGAAAACCCATGTTGTATGTGATGGAAATCATACTTTGATTTAGAATTTTTTCCCTAGATAATGTTAAAGGGAGTTTTAATTCCTCCTATGCGCCAAACTTCAAATTAATTCCATGGATACCGTCCACGTAGGACAGTACGCCATGAATTTTTTTATTTATTTTCGGCATAATAGACCGCTACCCAGAGTAGCGGTTGACTTTAAGTTAAACCGCTACACGCAGTAGCGGTTTCTCCTTAGAAGAGAACCCGCTATCCGCAATGGCGGTTTGCCAACCTAAATCTACCACTTGGTATAGCGGTTTCCATTGGGGTATCAGCTGCTGCCCAGTTTTGGGAATTCCGTAAACCGCAATCTGGAGTAGCGGTTTATGTGAGGAGCCAAACCAGTGTAAACCGCGATCTAGAGTAGTGGTTTATATGAGCAGCCAAACCAGCCAGTTTTGCTTTCCCATAACTGGCCGAAACGCCAGAAACACCATCCAAACTGCAATTCCAACACCAAATCACCTAATCTCCAATTTCATCCAACAACACCAAATTTATCCACACATCAATCACCAAACACCAAGTTCATCCAAATCCAAATTTATCCAAACACCAAGTTCATCTAACACAAAATTCATCCAAACTAATGATGAAGCCAAGAATTTCATAATGATGAAGCAAGATTAAGAAAATGACATAAAATTTTCAAATAACATAATAATAGTCCAAATAACATAGTATAAAATATAACATAGTGTTAACTAACTAACTATACAAACAAAAAGTGAAAGTGCTAAGCCCCCACTCTTCTTCTTTTGTGTAGGTCTATATAGATGAAGTAGGCGTTGACTCATCAAACTCCGCAATGGCGTTAAGAGAAGATGGAGTGGTGGTCGAACGTCATCGGTAGGTCCTCTAACAGACTGGAGGCGAAAGCAAAGGTGTCGTGGTAGATGTATGGGCAGCGGGCGTAGAAGATGTAGAAGTCGATACATAGGCAGCAGAAGTTGGCACGTCCTGTAAGATGTGGCCATGTCCGGCTCGACCAACAACGTCAATACACAGCCCCCCATGGTCTGCGCATACAGCTGGCGCCCCATATCTTGAAGCAATGACTCAGCAGCCTCCAGTACAGTCCCGCACCTGTGAGCAACATCAGATAAAGTATGTGCCTGCATAGAAAGAAAAAGATACATTATATAGTTTAAAAAAAAATTAAAAGTTTAAATATAAGTCATGTCACGTACCAGAACTATATCTGCAGACGCAGGCTGATAATGTGTAGAAGGCGGTAGCCTCATAGGATCTGTAATGCGCAACCTCGTGATGCGACGATACCATATCATATACTCCTCCACGACATGAGTACGCCCACTAAATGGAGTACCCTGAACATCACTTGTCTCGCGCTCACCCCACTGCACTATGTAAGGTCGGATATCTGAGCGAATAGTTCTTGTTGTTCGACCGTCGACTATGCCATGAAGGGCTGTGTTCGTATCAGGAGGTGCTTGAATCGTCTGCTCGAATCCAAACTGACGCATAATTCGATCAGGAAAATGAAACTCCAAAATGTCGAAACAAATAAGTGGAGCCAATGTGCGCCATACATGTCGATCAGATCGACATATAGCAGGTAACAACTCCAGTCTCGCCTCAGTATACGACTGCCAAGTCATCTATAAAGAAAGTTAAAATATTAGGCATGTGAGAGAGATCTACTAATGTACATAAGTTATGAGATAATAGACCCTATGTACATGCTCGTCCATCTGATGGTCAAGTGCATCCCTGTAGTAAGAAAGTCCACTTGCTAAGTGGGACCTAGTGAGGTGTAACCGAAGCCAACTGGAAAGAACTATACATTAATATATAAGATAATAGACCCTATGTATATGTCTCGTCCGTCTGATGGTCATGTGCATCCCTGTAGTAAGAAGTCCACCTGCTAAGTGGGACCTAGTGAGGAGTATCCTAAGCCAGCTGAAAAGAACTATACATTAATATCCTTCTACAAAATGAAAATGAATAACGTTAACAAATGTGAGACATTGCTTGTTACCTGACGGCTAAGGGGTCAACCCCTCAATCTTGCTGGGAGCCTAAAACAGGAACGCCATCGTCACCCTCAACCTGTGGAGGTGGGTCCCGCACCCTCGAAATCATAGGCCTGCCGATGTGTATGTGCTCCCATGCCCAAAGCTATAACAACACCACAGGTCCACCTAACTCCCTTGCACCCTTCTGTGATGCCGGACATAGCTGTCGATACAAGTATGCAAGCGTCGCACTACCCCTGCTATATGTCTCTGCTAAGCCCAGATTAGCCAAGAGCGGGAGATAAATCACCTGGACTGTATCTCCACTCTTGTCAGCAAAAAGAATGGACCCCATCAAGACAAGAATGTAAGCACGTGCGAATCTCCGCACAGTCTCATCGTCAGCACCGATCGGCAACAAGAAAAACTGTATCCGAAGCCATGTCAACCTCAAAGACGAACATTGGAGAACTTTGGGCTCATTCTCCAGAGTGGTGGGCCAAATCCCTAACAACTCATTGTAGGCGTGATTTTATTTCGCCTACGCGGTGTGAGCGCCTATTTGACTACCTCATTGTAAATTTTTATTGAAAACGTTTTGAAGTCGCCAACAAGTCTTTAAAGGAAGACTCATAAACCTAATTGGATATTGGGAAATTATAGGGATAAATTAAGGACTTATCCAATGTAGATTTCCCCGTCATGACTCTATTATTGGTCAACGAACCATAGATTAAGTTCGGGGGTGAGGGTACGAACACGGTCATAATGAACCACATTCGCCCATTGCTGGCCTCTACTTAATATCGATTCATGTAAAGTTTTATGCGAAAGAACAACCAGATAATATTTTCAAGCGCCCTAAAAATATTAGTCTAAGTTGGTTGATTAAACACATCAAAAATACTATTTTTAGTGGTATGTTATTTAAGCAATCTAACTTACAAGGTTCCTAATAGGTTGTCCAAATTATCTGATTAATATTAGAACAGTTCTTTAGGTCTTGATTAGCAATAATAACATATTAGGCGATGAAAACATGCAAGCAGGACAATCATAACACTGTATATAATAATAAGAAAGAAAGAATAGATGTTAGAATGTACAAAGGAACAATTTTTATATTAAAGATCTACATCATGAAAGAAACGGTTAGTAACTTCAATATAAAAATAGGAAATTTGTTCAAGGACCATCAGGCTTATACTGATGTGGCTTAGGTATGAGAGAATAACGACATTCGGGAAGAGCAATCGTGGAGCCTTGCAACGAATGCTTGTGCAGATTGATTAAAGTATGTATATGTAGGTTTGTGTATAGTTGTATGGGTATGTGTAGATGTAAATGTATGAGAGTTTTTGAGAGAATTCGTAAGGGTTCGAGTGTGTATGTCGTATGTGAAAAATGTTTTTTTACTTCGGAAAATCACGACTTATTTATAGGCAAAATATTAGAAAAAGATAGAAAACCAAATTGAACGTCATGCAAAGAGTGCGCTGAGCGCACGACTCTGCGTGACGCGTAGAGCCACGTGTCAAGCGCAGATTGGTGCGCCTGACACAACTCAACCAATGCGTTGCGCGCACGTGGCGCGCCAGGCGCACCGCCTGTGTCAGACACGTTTTGACAACCTTTTTCTTAAACGTGTTTTTGAACGATTTTCTTTTATCCTTTAAATCCGAAAATCTGATTTTACGAGATAAAATCTGATGTTAATTTTGAAAATATCTTTGAAAATATTTATTTATTTTTGAAAATACTAAACAAAAACAATAAATCATCATGAATAATTAAATGGGTTTTTTTTCAAAGGATTGGGCTCAAAATATTTTTTTTAGGCTCAAAATACAATTAATTATTTGGGCTTTAAAATAGGATTTTGGATCATTATTGCTAATAAATAAGCTTTATGCTTTAAAACAGTTTTGGGCTTGGCTATTCGGACTGCTCTCCCCTTGGGTCGTACCAATTAAAATCACAGTATGTTTCATCATTGGGTCCTTAAATGGGGAGACACGATTATGTGTCTACACTCGTGCACTACTCCAGCCCAATTGCCCTAATAAGAGCGGTGAAGGAACATCTGGGTAAATTTATTTTCATTACAAACATAAAATTTAGTTATTACCAGTCATTAAGACATAATGTATTTTTATTATCATAGTTGCTTTTTTCCAATATTACTAACTTATGTTAATTTTTTTGTTCTTAGGTCCGATGGCGCAGTCCATCTTTCCCGGCCCTACTGATCGCAGCGTTCTCACCCTCAAGGACAAGCATCGGAGTGAGGATGCCTGGAGGGGAGTAGCAGACTCGGTAATATCGTGTCGGTTGCATCATCACAATCTCACGCATGATTGGGAGGTTGACGATAGGGTCCTTCGGTATGTCGAGCGCGCTGGTTTTCTCGGCATCCATTGTTTGGTAGAGGGAGGTTTGCAGATCGATCGACCACTTATGACAGCGTTAGTGGAGCGATGGATACAGGAGACACATACATTTCATTTGACTGTTGGGGGAGGCGACGATTACTTTAGAGGATGTCGCTGTTATCCTTGGACTGAGAGTGCATGGGCCACTTGTTACTGGTTCAGGCGAGGGTAATAAATTTCATGCTTCGATATGTCCCTAAGGAAGAACCCTACTTTTTCGTAAACCGTAGATATGGGGATTTATGGTCAGAAGATGGAGGTTTTAACAGAGCCAAACACACTTACGGGAACCAATACCTTCCTACTGTAGGGCATTTCGTCACCGACCTTAAATACTGCGAAAATGAATGGAGAATTCGTGAGAAAAGAAGTTGAGAGCCCTCTACCTCATCATCTCCACTTAGAGGAACCTATCATGTGGGAGAAAGCTCGGGAACTAAGGGTGTAGATGTGAATTCTGAGAACCCTAGAGTTAAAACTGATCCACAAACACCATCTAGAGCTGTAAAAAGAGCAAGATATTAGACTTTTGAGGATGAGTTCATACCCGAGGACAACCAAATAGGGTCAAATCTTAGAACTATTACCTACATTTCCGATGATGAAGGGAATAATAGGACATTCATCGTTGTGGTTGGGAAAGATCATGTTGCACCTATACTTGACTTAGAAAATGAGGAAGAGGAAGATCCTAATGAAAATGAGCCTGTTGAATAGTATCCGATTAAGGAAAATGACCACGAAGAAGAGGAAGAACCCATAGAAGAGGAAGAACCCATGGAGGAAGATGAACCTATATAGGATGAGGAGCCTTTTGAGGACGAAGCTGACATGGAAGAAGGAATAGAAAATCCTAACTCAGATGACGAAGCTCACCATTATAGTCCCTAGTTTCTTTTGAAAGTATAATTAAGATTAGAATATTATTTTAGTTGTTTACTTCAGTTTTAATAAGGCTTGCATGCCAAGTAGCAGAATTAGCATTTTCCTTTATTTTATTCATATTATGTTTTCCTTGAAACAATGAATTTTTCCCTTTTTAATAATAATACACTATTTTAAATCTTTACTTATTTGATGTAACGTCTTATTTGAGATGTTTATATTGCAAGTCAATAGAGACTTAATGATTGTTCGTAATAAGGACGTGTTGTATGAAAGTGCAAGTGTGTAATAGTTAAGTGAATAAACGACTATATGTGTCACTGAAACATCCGTTGTGTCATTTTCAGCGCAGAATGGTTCGTCAGGGCGGCACGCCTGATACCTCTCTGAATGTCGAACAATCAATCCGTGACTTAGTGCAGATAACAGCTAACCTAGCCCAAGGGCATAGCCGGGATGGGGACTTATCTGAAAAGGTTACCTGTAGGAACCCACCAGTACTGAATGGGAAATGGGGGCCAGAAGAATTGGAAAATTGGATTGGGGAGTTTGATAAGCTTTTCTTTACTCTCACTTGTCCAGATGACAAGACTGTGCCCTTAGCAAGCTATTGCCTATAGGGGGATGCCCACTTTTGGTGGACCCAAGCTAAGGACAACCTCCTAAAATAGCCTAACTTTGGGTGGGAAACCTTTAAGAAGGCCCTGAGAGATAAGTATTACCCACCTTACCTCAAAAAGCAGAAAGCTCAAGAGTTTATGATGCTTGAGCAAGGGAACTTGTCTGTTAATGAATATTACCGCAAGTTCATTGAACTGATGAGATTTGCTCCTGAAATTGCCCCTACTAAGGAAGCTAAGGTATCACGCTTTGAATTAGGGCTCACCCTTGACATGCAAGGGAGACTGGGGGGAGATACTTTCACCTCGTTGGACCACGTTTTTGGCAAAGCTGCCCATTTGTATGCAATAAGGAAAAGAGAGGAAGGAGGTAAACAAGGTGAGAAGCAAAAAGAGAACCCAAACCTGGAAGTCCAAAGATTTGAAAAGAAACACCATGAGAACCAGAACAACCAGACCTCCTAATGAAACTTCAGTAAGGGACCCAACAACAACAACAATAACCACAATAACCACAATAACAATAACCGCATTAATAACACCAACAACCGCAGACCTGAGCGTGTGTATAGGTGTAAGTAGGGGTGTGCAAAAAAAACCGATCTGATTATCCGCCGATCCGATCCGAAATTTCGGATACCTGATTTGATTTTTGGTTTTCGGATATTTCGGATCGGATATCCGGAAAAAAATCGGGTTTTCGGATCGGATTTTTGTAGGTTTCGGATATCCGAAAATCCGAAATTTGTTTTTTTTAAAATAATGAATATCCATGCTTAATGCTTTTGTTTGGCCTTTAGAAATGCTAAAATCCTAGATCTCAGTATCTTCTCTCTCCTCATGAGCATCTCTCTCTTCACTTCTCAGTTCTCACACCTCTCTTCACTTCACCCGTTTTTGTGTCAAATTTTTGGGCTCCCCCTTTCACTACTTGAACTACGAAAAAGAATGTCAAATACACAAAATTGTCAAGATTTTCGTGGTGTTATAGACTTAGAGTTGCTTCCCAATGATTTTCTTTGATTTTCTCATTTCGTGCTGTTAAATGGCCGAATTACGAAATGCAGAATTGCAATTAGTATTTGTTATATTAGAATGGTTTTGGAATGTTTCTAACATAAATTCATAATGGTATTTGTTGGCAGCAGTGCAGCAGAGGATATATGTCACTATGGGCACTACAGCATTAGGCAGATTCATGTTGTAGTATTTTACAACAAGTGCCATGATTTGATAATAGTGGTATAGTTCAATTGATTTGGATATATCAGATATTCGGATTGGATATCGGAGCCAATCCGATCCGAAAAGTTCAGATATCCAAAATTTTCGGATCGGATTCAGATAGATTTTTTCCCGATCCGAAAGTTCGGATATCCGAAATTTCAGATCGGATCGGATCCGATATCCGATAATGCACACCCCTAGGTGTAAGAAGTGCCCATACAACCATCCTGGAAAGGATTGCGAGGGTAACAAGGTGGAGTGTCGTGAATGTGGGAAAATGGGACACAAGGTGTACGAGTGCTATTCGAAAAATAAGGTTACACCAATGGTCAGAAGAGAGGGAACTATGGAGACAAGCCTAGGAATGTCAATTCGAATGGTGGAAATGCATCGAATGGGTCATGAAACTCCAATTACTCCAAACCATCAACCAATACAAATAATCAGGCACCAAATGGGAACCATGTGACCAACAACAATGATAATAAGGGTAAAGGGAAGCTGTATATGATGACGGCTAGCGAAGAGGAAGCTCGTAGAGATGTTGTCACGGGTACTTTCACTATCAACTCAATTCTTGTTAATGTATTGTTCGATTCTAGAGCATCTTTTTCTTTTATTGCCCATACAACTGTTAGAACTCTAGAACTGGTCGAGTCCGAGTCAATTTCTATGCCTATAGTTATTCCGTCTGGGGATATTGTTAATTGCTCTAAGAGATTCTTAAATGTCTCGCTGAAAATAGGGGAGGGCTTCTTTCCTTCCGACCTAATAGAGTTTAACCTATCGAACCTAGACGTCATTTTAGGAATGGATTGGCTTGGGAAGTACAAGGCTAAGATAGACTATGATGCACAAAAGGTGGAATTGAGAGACTCTTCGGGGAAAAGGGTGTCATATAGGAGAATACCTCGAGAACTAGGGATTAAAGTAATCAATGCCTTGCAACTTAAGAGTTATATAGACAAAGGATGGCCTCTATTTATGTGTTCCGTGAGAAGGGTTGAGGATGATCCATTGAGACCTGAGGATGTGCCTATAGTAAGAGAATTCCAGGATGTTTTTCCTGAAGAAATACCTGGTATGCCGCCAAGGAGAGATGTAAAGTTCACTGTTGACCTAGTACCTAGAACTGGACCTATCGCCCCATACCGAATGGCTCCAGCAGAAATGAACGAGTTGAAGAACCAGTTGGAAGAACTGCTAGAGAAGGGGTACATTAGATCTAGTATGTCAACGTGGGGAGCCCCTGTCTTATTTGTGAAGAAGAAGGATGGTAGTTTAAGGTTGTGTATAGACTACCGTGAGTTGAACAATGTCATTGTGAAACACAAATATCCATTACCTAGGATAAATGACTTGTTTGACCAACATCATGGTGCAGGGATGTTCTCTAAAATAGACTTAAGGTCTGGCTACCATCAATTGAGGATTGCTGAGCAAGATATACCTAAGACTTCCTTCAGGACTAGGTATGGACACTATGAGTTTACCGTCATGCCTTTTGGGTTAACCAATGCACCTACTGTTTTCATGGACCTCATGAATAGGATTTTTCGACCCTACCTCTATAAATTCGTGGTCGTGTTCATAGACGATGTATTGATCTATTCAAGGAGCAAGGAGGACCATGAGGGACATTTGAGGCTTATTTTACAGACACTTAGGGAGAACCAACTGTATGCCAAGTTTTCCAAGTGTGAATTTTGGTTAGAAAAAGTGTCATTTTTGGGTCATTTCGTCTCTAAGGAGGGGTGTGTCAGTAGATCCTGCAAAGATAAAAGCTGTGAGTGAATGGCCTACACCAAAGAATGTCACAGATATCAGGAGTTTCTTTGGTTTGGCGGGATATTATAGGAGGCTTGTTAAAGACTTTTCGAAGATCGCAAAGCCCATGACTAACTTAATGATGAAAGATTGCAAGTTTAACTGGAATGAGGACAGTGATAAAGCCTTTCAAACACTCAAAGAGAGATTAACTTCAGCACATGTTCTAACCTTTCCTAACGGGAATGAGGGATATGATGTCTATAGTGATGCGTCAAAGAATGGGTTGGGTTGTGTTCTTATGCAAAATGGGAAAGTCAGAGCTTATGCATCCCATCAACTGAAACTATATGAGGTTAATTACCCAACACATGACCTAGAGTTAGCCGTAATTATATTTGCCTTAAAAATCTGGAGACATTACCTTTACGGAGTGACTTGTAGAATTTTCACCGACCACAAAAAGCCTCAAATACATATTCACCCAGAAGGACCTTAATATGAGACAACACAGATGGTTAGAGCTCATTAAGGACTATGACTTAGACATTCAATACCATGAGGGTAAAGCAAACGTTGTTACTGATGCATTGAGTCGCAAATCTAGCCATAGCCTGAACACCTTGGTGGGCGCCGACAAACTTTGTGAGGAATTTTCTAATCTCCAGATTGAAGTGGTTGATGAAGGGGAAGTGGAAAAGTTATTAAGTGCCCTAACCATCCAGCCCAATTTCCTAGATGAAATAAGAGAGAGTCAGCCTGGGGATGTGAAACTTGAGCTAGTCAAAGCAAAACTTAAGGAGGGAAAAGTAGAAGGGTTTGAAATCTATGAAGATGGGAGTATACGCTACAAGAGTCGGTGGTGTGTACCGCAAAAATGTGAGGAGTTGAAGCAAAAGATAATGAGTGAAGGTCATAATACGAACTATTCCGTCCACCCAGGTGGGGATAAGTTATATAAGGACCTCAAAAAGATGTTCTGGTGGCCTGAAATGAAGAGGGCAATAGCCGAGTTTGTTTCCAAATGCCTGACGTGTCAGAAGGTTAAGGATGAACACAAGAGACCTCAAGGCAAAATCCAACCTCTAGACATTCCAACATGGAAGTGGGATTCGATATCCATGGACTTCGTTGTAGCCTTACCTAGGAGTCGGGGAGGCAATAACACAATATGGGTGATAGTGAACAAATTAACCAAGACTGTGAGGTTCATACCCATGAAAGACACATTGAGTATGGAAGCCCTAGCCAAAGCATATGTTAAACATGTCATTCGATTGCATGGAGTACCCACAAGCATAGTGTCTGATAGGGATTCGCGATTCCTTTCGAATTTCTGGAAAAAGGTCCAGGAAGCATTTGGTAGTTAGCTATTGATGAGTGCAGCCTTTCACCCAGATACAGAGGGTCAAACAGAAAGAACCATCCAGACCATGGAAGACATGTTAAGAGCCTGTGCCATAGAATACCAGGGATCATGGGAAGACCATTTGAACCTCATAGAGTTCTCATACAACAACAGTTATCATGCTAGTATTGAAATGGTTCCATTCGAAGCATTGTATGGGAGAAAGTGTCGTAGTCCCTTGTGCTGGAACGACATTAGTGAGACTGTGGTGTTAGGTCCTGAAATGATTCAAGAGACTATTGATCAAGTACGAGTCATTCAAGAGAAGATTAGGGCTGCACAGGACAAACAAAAGTCCTATGCGGATCAGAAGCGAAGGGAAGAGAATTATAAAGTTGGCGAAAAAGTGCTGCTTAAGGTATCCCCAATGAAAGGAGTGATGCGATTTGGGAAGAAAGCGAAACTAAGTCCTAAGTTCATAGGACCATATGAGATTTTGGCATCAGTAGGCAAAGTGGTTTATCGCTTAGAATTGCCCAACGAGTTTAAAAAGGGTCCACAACGTGTTTCACGTATCCCAACTCCAGAAATACGTACCTGACGAGTCGCATGTCCTAGAACCCAAAACCGTCGAGTTAAACGAAACCTTGTCCTATGAGGAGAAACCCATCAAGATCCTAGACCACAAGGTGCGTAGTACGAGAAATAAGGACGTCAAAATTGTGAAGGTGTTGTGGAGAAATCGGAAAACTGAAGAAGCCACATGGGAAGCAGAAGATCCAGATGCGATGCGTCTGAAGTACCCTGAGCTCTTTTAAGAGGTAGGTGAGTTACGGGGACGTAACTTTTCTTTTAATGGGGGAAGAATGCGATAGAATTTCGTGCTTCCACCCTAATGTTTGCTAAAGTCTGTTAAGTCTGTTATTTATGTGTCTTTATCGCTTATGAGACTTTCGGAAATTAGAAAACGCTTGTGAAATATTGGGACTTAGAAGTGCAAAAATGTAACGCCCTGTAATTCTAATATAATTCTAATAATGAAACACTACATGATAGTACCAGGATCGAACCAAATATTACATCTTTTATTTATTATATAATATAGAGTTTACAGGACATTACTGCCGTATTCCTATTAATAGAAATACTAGGCGAAGACAAAATAAAACATGATACTAATATAACAAATAAAAAAAAAACAAGATAACAATATATAGTATATTAGTCCTAATATTTTATATTCCTCACTCCTGCCCATTCCCTTCACTGATACCTGAAAACAAAATATTTTATAACAGTCAACCCAAAAGGGTCCAGTACATTCCCAATACCATGTAAAAACACTTTGCAGATAATTGTATAAAATAATCAGTTACGATTATATAAAATCATTTGTTATAGTTTCTCCCGACAAATCTCGTGTGCACACCCCTACAATGACGTACGTCACTCCGGATAATATTTTCAGGCCTTTAGCCCCTCCCCGATACTTCCGTGTGCACACCCCTACAATGACGTACGTCACTCCATATATAATTCATTCCTCCAACACAAAACCACGAACCTCCATTTTATAATACCACGAACCTCCATTTTATAATACCACGAACCTCCATTTTATAATACCACGAACCTCCATTTCATAATACCACGAACCTCCATTTCATAATACCACGAACCTCCATTTCATAATACCACGAACCTCCATTTTATTTTATCATAGTAACATCTTTATATAACATCATTATTACCACATATGATAGTATTTTTAGAATCATAATGTAACAAATATCATTTGCATTATAAACACACTTTATAAATCACAATATACCTTTACTATTAAGGCAAAACTATTACTAATAGTTTATCTAAAAAGGTCAATATAACAATACATTATAGCAAAACAACATTAACAAGGGGTATTCAAGAATGTACCTTAGTAATCTTGTATAATTTGTAAGCACTACTTTTCCCCTCCTACTCTTTTTGTATGTATCCTTATTTTTATTTGTTTTACTCTTCCTCTCTTTTTTTTCTCTTAATCTCCTCTTAATGTTTTCTTGCCAAAATGTTGAAGTTAGTAAGCTATTTATAGGGTGTGAATTACGGTGGCGACAAGATACATATACGTATAAAAATTCTCAATGTTCTCCATAGTTAAGCAACATGTGTCTTGCTTCTTTTTCTTTTTTTCCTCTGAATTACAATTCAGCATACCTAGCTAGGCTATGTATGTGCTAAACATTGTGGCAAAGTCAACTATTACAAGGTAATATGAAAAACTTTACCATCCTACGTAAGTATGGTGGTGTTTATCACCATAACAAATGTAAATAACTCAATTATCAACGGCCAAGTGTTACAATTTCACTCAATCCGAAACCTACCAATATTGTATTTTGTGTATTGTCTTAATATGGGTAGCTGTCCCGTCCCTCGGGTAAAGTCATTAGTGACGATTCTAAAAACTAAATTACGTTGGTCATTAGCTTCACCATTTATAAGTTAGGAGCATTGTAGGTTTATGCAGTACTTACTAAAAATCCTACTAGATATATTTATAAGCTCATAATCTAGTAATTGATAATTTTATTAATCTTTGACCCTTAAAGTACTTTATAAACTATAATGTTAATATAAATGATATATGTATGCACATATAACTTGCCCTGAGCAAATGCACAAAGCCAAGGAAACACATAACTTCATCTAAAATAATCATATAAATGACAAAATAACGTATAAAAGATCTTAGGGACTAGTTTATCTTATAATAATACTTTAACCTTCAATCCCTTACTAATATAAATATATATTTTTTTCTAGTTATTACATTATCCCCTCTTTAAAAGAAGTTTCGTCCCCGAAACTTAAAGTTAAATTACCTTAAAATAAGTGTGGGTACTTGTCTCGCATATCCTGTTCGACTTCCCATGTAGCTTCTGTTTCGACGTGATTAGACCATAACACCTTTTCTAACGGAATTACTTTGTTGCGTAGTACCTTATCTTTATGATATAGAACTTGAACAGGTTGCTCTTCATAAGTCAAATCTTCTCCAACTCGAACAGGGGGTATTTTAATGACATGGGATGGGTCTAGTACATATCGACGTAAAAGTGAAACGTGAAACACATCATGTATTCGAGAAAATTCACTAGGGAGTGCTAATCGGTAAGCTACGTTTCCAATTTTCTCGATAATCTCAAATGGCCCAATGTATCTAGGACGAAGTTTTCTTGCTTTGCCAAACCTCACTACTCCTTTGGTAGGAGAAACTTTTAGATATACTGACTCACCTACAGAAAATTCTACATGTCTTCGTTTAAGGTCAGCATAACTTTTCTGACGACTCTGTGCAGTTCTCATTTTCTCCTGAATGATTCGAACCTTGTCAGGTGTTTCTTGAATCATTTCTGGTCCGATTATCTTTGATTCATCTATGTCGCTCCAACATAGAGGGGTTCTACATTTCCGTCCATATATAGAGCTTCGTAAGGTGCCATCTCAATGCTAGCATGGTAACTACGGTTATAGGAGAATTC
Organism: Beta corolliflora; assembly: GCA_947648045.1. Classification (NCBI taxonomy): domain Eukaryota; kingdom Viridiplantae; phylum Streptophyta; class Magnoliopsida; order Caryophyllales; family Amaranthaceae; genus Beta; species Beta corolliflora. The sequence goes on along the minus strand of CANSZD010002759.1, from coordinate 92,513 downwards.
TATTAATGGCAAATACTTTTCCCATGAACCTTTGAATTCTAAGACACAAGCTCGTAACAAGTCTTCTAAAGTTTGAATTGTTCTCTCAGTCTGGCCATCTGTAGCTGGGTGAAAGGCTGTGCTAATGTTCAGTTGTGTACCCAATGCTTTCTGTAGCTTTTGCCAAAACTTAGACACATATCGGGAATCTCGATCGGACACAATAAAGCTAGGTACTCCATGAAGTCTAATAATCTCTTCAACATACTTTCTTGCTAATCGCTCAAGATCCCAAGTATTATGAATCGCTAAGAAATGAGCACTTTTTGTAAGCCTATCCACTATAACCCATATAGAATTCATTCCTTGAGGAGTTGTTGGTAACCCCTTAACAAAATCCATTGCTATTGACTCTCATTTCCAAGTGGGTATATCTAAAGGCTGCAAAAGTCCTGAAGGGCGCTGATGTTCTATTTTTACTTGTTGGCAAGTCAGACATTTGGCAACGAATTCTGCAATTTCTTGCTTCATGTTACTCCACCAAAACATACCATAAAGATCTTTATACATCTTATTTCCACCTGGATGTACAGAGTAAAGGGTATTATGTGCTTCATTCAAGATTCTCCTTTTTAAATCTATCTGATTCGGTACACACAATCGTCCTTGAAAACGAGTGATCCATCATCTTGTCTCACAAAACCAATCTCTTTCCCAATCAACACTCTTTCATGAATCTTCTCTAATTGTGGATCTGTTTTCTGCAACTCCTTAATTTCTTCACTCAAGGTCGGTTTGATTTCTAAGGCTGCTAAATATCCTTCCAGATCACCTACAATCAACTCAATTTCTAACCTCTGAAGTTCTCTTTGGGTAACAGGCTGAATGGTAAGTGAGTTAAGGGTAGTGTAATTTTTTCGACTAAGAGCATCGGCTACCACATTGGCCTTTCCAGAGTGATATTGAATATCCAACTCATAATCCTTTATAAATTCTAACCACCTTCGTTATCTCATGTTTATATCTTTCTGGGTGAAAATGTATTTAAGGCTTTTATGATCTGTGTAAATTTTACACTTAACCCCATATAGATAATGTCTCCAAATTTTCAATGCAAAAATAATGGCGGCAAGTTCAAGGTCATGGGTAGGGTAATTCTGCTCGTGAGGTTTTAACTGACGAGATGCATAAGCTATCACTTTCCCATGTTGCATCAACACACATCCCAACCCTTGTCTAGAGGCATCACTATATATTTCTAAACCTTCGGTACCACTAGAAAGAGTAAGAATTGGAGCTGTGGTAAGACAAAATTTCAGTTCTTGGAATGCTACTTTACACTTGTCACTCCACTCAAACTTTGTAGCTTTTCTTATGAGGTTTGTGATAGGTTGAGCAATTCGGGAAAAGTTTTCCACAAATCGACGGTAATATCCTGCTAACCCTAGGAAACTTCGTACTTCTGACACATTGGTGGGTCGAGGCCAATTAATGATTGCTTCTACTTTCTGGGAATCTACTTGCACACCTTCTCTAGACACAACATGTACTATAAATGCTATTTTATCTAACCAAAATTCACACTTTTTAAATTTTGCAAATAACTGGTTCTTTCTCAGAGTTTCTAGAAGTATTCTCAAATGTTCCTCGTGCTCTTTCTTATCTTTGGAATACACTAAAATATCATCAATAAACACAATAACAAAATGATCTAGATAAGGTCTGAAAACTCTATTCATAAGGTCCATAAATACAGTTGGGGGCATTGGTAAGACCAAAAGGCATAACAAGAAACTCATAATGTCCGTACCTCGTTCTAAAAGCGGTTCGAATATCTAAAGGTCTTATTCTTAATTGATGGTATCCAAATCGTAAGTCTATCTTTGAAAATACCGACGCACCTTGTAATTGGTCAAAAAGGTCATCAATACGAGGCAAAGGATATTTTATTTTTAATGGTTATCTTGTTAAGTTCTCTATAGTCTATACATAACCTTAGGAATTTTTTTTTTCTTTACAAATAAAATGAGTGCTCCCCATAGTGATATACTCAGTCTAATATATCATTTTTCCAATAACTCATCAAGTTGTATCTTTAATTCCTTTAATTCTGTGGGTGCCATTCTATATGGTGCTTTTGAGATAGGTGCTACCCCAGGTACTAATTCAATGGTGAAATCAATTTCTCTTTGCGGAGGCATATTTACAATTTCCTCAGGAAAGACATCTTTGAATTTTTTTAACAATAGGGATGTCAGAGATTTTAGGTTCAGATTTTTCATCACAAAGGTATCCTTCACAACCTTGTATCAACATCTTTTGTGCTTAAAGAAAAGAAATGATTCTAGATTCTGGTGTTGTCTTATTATTCTGAAATGTGACTATCTTTTCTTCAAAATTTACTAAGGTTACAGATTGCTTTTGACAGTCTACTATGGCACGGTGTTTATTCATCCAATCCATTCCTAAGATAACATCAAATCCCTTAAGGTCAAATTGAATTAGGTCAGCATGAAATATATTTCCCTCTATGCTTAAAGGACAATTTTTATATATAGTTTGACACGGGACAATATTTCCTGTAGGAAGGCTAATGCAAAATTATAAATTTGACTCACTAGGATTCAAATGCAGATTTTTAGACATGGTAATGGATATAAACGAATGGGATGCTCCGGTATCAAATAAAACATGTATCGGGAAAGAGTGTATAGAAATGTTACCCGTAACTACGTCACTTGAGTTTTCGACCTCTTGTGGATTTATCATAAATTATCGTCTCTTTCAAAGGCCAACAACTCTCCAGCTAGTTGATCAAAGGTCGGAGTCCACCGTGGTCTTCCTAGTCCAAACCTTAAGTACTTCTCCCAATTTGGAAAACCATTAACAAGTACTTATTCTTAAAGGAGTCCCACGAGGCATTCATTGGAAGTGTTTCTATTAAAGCAAAAGTAAAATAGGGTGCAGTTATTTCACATTCAGGGTAGAGAGTATTAAACTCATCAATAGATCTCACTAAACGATTAATATAATCCATAACACTATAATCAAGAATAATATCAAGTCCTGTGGACTTATTGGTCCTGCCACTCTAAGTTGATAAAAACACACAATAAATATCACGCTATAACATTTATAGGCAATAAACTATAGATACCCCAACCCTTTCTCTCAAATAGGTTACTAACGTAATTATTAATATTTTATTACATTCACTTTTTATTTGTAATATTATATTATTTTTAAAAGTGGCTCGATACCAAACCGTTAACGCCCGTAATTTTAATATAATTCTAATAATGAAACACTACATGATAGTACCAGGGATCGAACCAAATATTACATCTTTTATTTATTATATAATATAGAGTTTACGAGGACATTACCGCCGTATTCCTATTAATAGAAATACTAGGCGAAGACAAAATAAAACATGATACTAATATAACAAATAAAAAAAAAACAAGATAACAACATATAGTATATTAGTCCTAATATTTTATATTCCTCACTCCTGCCCATTCCCTTCACCGATACCCGAAAACAAAAATATTTTATAACGATCCAACCCAAAAGGGTCCAAGACATTCCCAATACCATGTAAAAACACTTTGCGAGATAATTGTATAAAATAATCGATTACGATTATATAAAATCATTTGTTATAGTTTCTCCCGACAAATCTCGTGTGCACACCCCTACAATGACGTACGTCACTCCGGATAATATTTTCAAGCCTTTAGCCCCTCCTGATACTTCCGTGTGCACACCCCTACAATGACGTACGTCACTCCATATATAATTCATTCCTCCAACACAAACCACGAACCTCCATTTTATAATACCACGAACCTCCATTTTATAATACCACGAACCTCCATTTTATAATACCACGAACCTCCATTTCATAATACCACGAACCTCCATTTCATAATACCACGAACCTCCATTTCATAATACCACGAACCTCCATTTTATTTTATCATAGTAACATCTTTATATAACATCATTATTACCACATATGATAGTATTTTTAGAATCATAATGTAACAAATATCATTTGCATTATAAACACACTTTATAAATCACAATATACCTTTACTATTAAGGCAAAACTATTACTAATAGTTTATCTAATTAAAAAGGTCAATATAACAATACATTATAGCAAAACAACATTAACAAGGGGTATTCAAGAATGTACCTTAGTAATCTTGTATAATTTGTAAGCACTACTTTTCCCCTCCTACTCTTTTGTATGTATCCTTATTTTTATTTGTTTTACTCTTCCTCTCTTTTTTTCTCTTAATCTCCTCTTGATGTTTTCTTGCCAAAATGCTGAAGTTAGTAAGCTATTTATAGGGTGTGAATTACGGTGGCGACAAGATACATATACGTATAAAAATTCTCAATGTTCTCCATAGTTAAGCAACATGTGTCTTGCTTCTTTTTCTTTTTTTCCTCTGAATTACAATTCAGCATACCTAGCTAGGCTATGTATGTGCTAAACATTGTGGCAAAGTCAACTATTACAAGGTAATATGAAAAACTTTACCATCCTACGTAAGTATGGTGGTGTTTATCACCATAACAAATGTAAATAACTCAATTATCAACGGCCAAGTGTTACAATTTCACTCAATCCGAAACCTACCAATATTGTATTTTGTGTATTGTCTTAATATGGGTAGCGACTGTCCGTCCCTGGGTAAAGTCATTAGTGATTATTCTAAAAACTAAATTACGTTGGTCATTAGCTTCACCATTTATAAGTTAGGAGCATTGTAGGTTTATGCAGTACTTACTAAAAATCCTACTAGATATATTTATAAGCTCATAATCTAGTAATTGATAATTTTATTAATCTTTGACTCTTAAAGTACTTTATAAACTATAATGTTAATATAAATGATATATGTATGCACATATAACTTGCCCTGAGCAAATGCACAAAGCCAAGGAAACACATAACTTCATCTAAAATAATCATATAAATGACAAAATAACGTATAAAAGATCTTAGGGACTAGTTTATCTTATAATAATACTTTAACCTTCAATCCCTTACTAATATAAATATATTTTTTTTTCTAGTTATTACAAAAAAGATCGTTGTTAAGATTGACTATCTCAAAGTTTTGGGACGAAACCTCCTTTAAGGGGGGAAGCCTGTAATACTCCGTATTTTTGGGAGTTATTTTTTATAAATAAGAAAATATAAAGAATAAGGTTGAAAATATTTTTATTAAACGAATAATATTATTCACAGAAAAATATAGTTTGGGTAAGCCTACAGTTATAATTTAACTATACAACCTACTATTTGTACCTAACTATATTTTAATTCGGTCTTGCTTTGTTTTCCAAATAAATAAAATAAGAAATAGGAATTTGATTTGGAAAACAAGTCATAGTAAACATAGGTTTCACATGCTATAAAAAAGAGAAGAAAAAAAAAAACCTTATTCTTTATTATTGACCAGCCGTTTTTTTTCCCAAAGAGATTTTCTCTCTTCTCCCTCTCCTCTCCTCTTCCACGTTATTCTTGAAACTCCTCTGCTCTGCTTCTTGGAAAACTCGTGCCACATTCGTCGCTCTCAGTGCACTCGCCGGAGGTTCGCGCATGCTGCCGGAGGTTCTCGCTGGTCCTGCTCGTCGAAGGTCGCAAGACTGGTGCTACACATCAGGTCGTGGGTTGAGCTTTGCTTGGTTGTGCGAGTTGTGGTCGCGCGCGAAGTGTGCATGTGGTGTGAGGTGTGGTCGCGCAAGTCATGGCGGTGGTCGCCGGAGTTCGTGCGTCGTCGCCGATGGTAAATTTTGATTTCAGAATTCTTATGTATCTTTGATTAAGTTTTGTGATTATAAATAAAGTATAGAATAAGTAAAAGAAATCAGATTTACAATTATATTTTTTAGTTCTTATGATGCTTTTATTTTTCAATTCTGATTTTTATAATACTTATACATATATTTGTTTAAGTTTAGTTGTTGTAAACAAAGCATATTATAAGTTAAAAGAAATTAAAATTATGATTATACTATTAGTTATTATGATGATTTTATTTCTCAACTCTGATTTTATAATACTTATATATACTAGTTTAAGTTTATGTTATTATGAACAAGTATAAAATAAGTTGAAAAGAAATCAGATTTACAAACACCTTATTATTAGTTCCTAAATATGTTAGTTTCCATAAAGATTATGAAGAAAGTTTAAACAACAAGATTGATTATTTTTATTATTCGAAACACCATATTTTATATAGTTAGATAAGCTGATTTTTATTTAATATTATCAAGGACTTAGCACTGAAATACTTTTATTATTCGATTAGGTCCTAATTTCATAAGCGGAACGTTTTAAGTAGTCAGCGAATATTCTCCATTACAAGGTATGTACGCGTACTAGTTCAAGTATCATGTGTAAGTTTTGAAATATTTCATTGGAACCCAGAATCATGATAGGGAACAATTGTATGGTTATGATTGATGAGATTGTTTGGTAACATGAAACAATTGGAAATTTGTATGTATTTCCTTATTGTATGACTTGTGAATTGGAATGAATTATTATTGGAATGTGTAATTCTATCGTATCACAAGCATGAAATGAGAATTGGATTGGAATCCTGTGATTTATTGTTGTAGCAAGGATGTTACAAGAGGTTGCCTAAACTAAAGACTTGAGTAATGTACCTAAGAAGGAGAATTAAATAATCATATGCTTAATGTTGTATGAATGAGTATCACTAAGAAAGATAGTTGGCAACAAACTTGTAGTCGGAATCCCTACAAGTAGTGACGAATGGGGGGAGTGTGGGACACGTTCTACACTCCTACGCAGGCCTACTGTGACGACAGTAGAGTCCTTATAAATTTTGATAACTCAAGTAGGCGGAAGGTTCCGTACGATCTTGGGGGTATGCATACTAAGGTGATGGGTGTGAAGCAGAACGAAACCTGTGGTATCCGATTTTTGACTGTCTTAATTAACGGTATGAATCCCACGAAAGTCTCTCATTGGACTATGAGTTTTAGAAAACTTTGAAGTCGCCACCCTATTGATATCTGAATAGGGACAAATTTATTTAATAAATCATTATAAAATCAATTTCAAGAAATATCATTTAAAACGATGATGACTTCATATGGATAAGGCTTTTTTGAAAATTGGTCTTTCATACCATGAGATAGGGTTCGGGTTTAGGTTAAGAGGTGCGAACGTCTGGAACTCGTCTCCTCTTCCGTTCTAAAGAACGGGCTCTTACTAAATGCGTTATTTTCCATTTTAAAGTAATCATGGCTATTAAAAAGAAAGAAAATCACATAGTTTGCACATATACACATCAACCATTTTTATTTAGGACCAATATATCATTTGTACATGGTAGGTTTGAGCACTGAAGTTGAACTACGTACCAATCATTGCGATTTGCGGGATTGGAATCCACTCATGGATCAAAACCATCGTAGTTCGATCTTATGTCTCACCCTAAATGGCCAATTCCATTGGGGAAGAAAAGGAAATAGATTATGAATAACTCACTTTTAGAATTAAACAAATCTATTGGAAAATGAGGTAATCACTCCAATTAGTGATTGAAATGATATTAAGATAATCACCTTAATTAGTGATTAAATATGAAGGATTAAGATAACCACCTTAATTAGTGATTAGAAATGGAGGTTAAGATAATCACCTTAATTAGTGACTAAACTTAAGAGGAAAGATAATCACCTTAATTAGTGATTAACAATGAAGGTTAGGAAGTAATCACCCTAATTGGTGATTATTCAAGGTTTAAGATAATCACTCCAATTAGTGATTAAATGAGAAAAATAATCGCCCTAATTAAGGATTATTAAAGTTTAAGATAATCACTCTAATTAGTGATTAAATGAGAAAAATAATCGCCCTAATTAACGATTATTAAGGTTTAAGATAATCACTCTAATTAGTGATTAAATGAGAAAAATAATCGCTCTAATTAACGATTATTAAGGTTTAAGATAATCACTCTAATTAGTGATTAAATGAGAAAAATAATCGCTCTAATTAACGATTAGTAAGGTTTAAGATAATCACTCTAATTAGTGATTAAATGAGAAAAATAATCGCTCTAATTAACGATTATTAAGGTTTAAGATAATCACTCTAATTAGTGATTAAATGAGAAAAATAATCGCTCTAATTAACGATTAGTAAGGTTTAAGATAATCACTCTAATTAGTGATTAAATGAGAAGAATAATAATCGTCTTAATTAGCGATCATTAAGGTTTAAGATAATCACTTTAATTAGTGATTAAATATGATGAAAGGTTAAGCTAATCACCCTAATTAGTGATTAAATGAAAAGTTTGAGTTAACCGCCCTAATTAGCGATTATTAAGGTTTAAGATAATCACTCTAATTAGTGATTAAATATGAAAGCTTAAATTGATCACCTTAATTAGCGATTAAAAGGGAAGGTTAAGATAATCACCTTAATTAGTGATTAAATATGATGAAAGGTTAAGCTAATCACCCTAATTAGTGATTAATCAAGGTTTAAGATAATCACCCTAATTAGTGATTAAATGAAAAGTTTGAGTTAACCGCTCTAATTAGCGATTAATTGATGATTGAAATAACCACCTTAATTAGTGATCACGTTTATGATTTTTAAGAGGTCTTAGAAGAAGAGGTTTGCTTCCTAATTGAAGGCTTTTTGAGAAATAATCTTAATTGAAGATTATTAAGTCATTTAGAGAGAAATGATCAATTTGATATCGAATTTGGAGATTTGTGTTTGGTTAATTGGAATTTGGCCATTTAAAGCTAGACACGTGAAATGGCCTAAAATCAATTCGGAGATCATAATTATCAATCTAATTATGTCAAATTATATAATTGTTCCATTTGAAGATTATGGAGAACAATTTTGAAAATGTAAGATGGATCATCATACAATTTAACTTAGTTAGATTTATAATTTTTCCTCTTAATTGAGATTGGCTCATGTAATTCATATACTATGATATATTGGGCCCAACATGCAACATTTGTAACATTGGTTGCTCATTTTATTAAAAAGAATTGGGGAATTATTTATGAAAATTATGCATAAATATCTCCATGTTTTTTATTAATTGAGTGATGTAATAACTATTTACAAAGAAATTATTATTACAACAATATGAACAAAATCTATGATCTATACAAATCTTCAATCTTGATCTTCACCATGATGCTCCTTGATCTTCATCTCCTTGAATGGGCTTTGGAATTCATGTTTATTTGTAAAACTTGTGAAAAATTAAAGATTAATTAACCTCTTTGATTTTGAGTTTTTATGACAATTTTTATTGATTTTTGTTTATATGATAAAAAGTGAATCATTTTAAGAGAAACTTAAAATTTTATGATTTTTAATTAACATTTTCGTATCAAGAAAATAATTTTATTTTATGAAAGTTGAGTTAATCACTTTATTTCATTTTCCAAATTGCACTTTTGTTCTTGTACTGACTTGTAAAATTCATAACTTTCTGTACAAAGCGTTAAATTGAGCATGTGATACATCTATGTGATACAAGCTTTTAGTGACAACTTGAATTATGGTGAATTTTATACTGAAACTGGTCAAAACATGACTTTTATCCAATTTGTTCTTTGAAACCTAACTTATTGAACTTATTTCGAAGTAAATTGTGGTATGAACATTTTAGACATTTTGAAGAACTAGACTGGAAATTTTCACTTGAATTGGACACTGTTAAGACTTTTTTTTATTTATTTTCTTAACTGAAGAGAAAATCAGTTTTCTGGAATTTAGTGATTTACATGAACGGTTTTGTAAAAATGAGATAAAATTGTATAAAATTCATATGAACATGATTTTTATATTTTTGGAAAGCTACTGATGTTTTATTTAAACGTAATGTTTGTAGTTTTATCTAAATAATTTTATTTTAAACTTTATTAACAAGACAAGCTTACGTGGTACTAGATAAAATCAGTTTTTCACAACAAAGTTGTATGATTTTTAATTATCTGTACAAAATTCGTTTTTTAGAAATTCTAAAGCTCAGTTGCTGGAAACATCTTGCACTTCATAGGAAAAATATTACATCCTATCAACTATCTAGTTAATGCAGACGAAAAATGAAATAAAATACGAAGTTAAAACTAATTATAATTACAGCATCAAAAAATTTTTATGGAGAGATGTTTATGCACAACTCTTCTTGAATTTTCTAATGAAAACATTTTTTGGTGATGAACAACAACTTGATTAAGGAAAATCACATAAACACATTGTTTCCTAAGAGTCCCCCCATTAGAGTTGACTATTCTAGGTAGGGTGATTTAAGGTTGGGAACCTATTAGGACTTCCACGTAACCCAATTCACTCCAAAAATTAAAAAAATGATAAGAAGAAACAAGCTGAAAGTTAGTATGTGATTAAGGAGATAATCAATAAAATAACAAGAGCTTCAACTTTACCTTACTAGCTTAATGATGCACTTCCTTTTGCAAAGTTTTCTACCTTTTTTTTTGTGATTTTCTTAATTTCTAAGTGAGTTTCTAAATCCACTTAATTACTAACTTAAACCTTTTTTTGTGTTTTTCTTTTGATGAACTTCTTTACTTACTAATTACTTTCCTTACTTTTACTTTCTTTTTTTTGAATGAGATTTGCTTAGAGGAAGGAAGTAGTAGAGAAGATGAGAGTAGTATTGAGAGAAGTTGTGAAGTTGAGTTATTTTTTAGCTCAACTTGGTTTGAAGTAAAAAAAAGGAGGGTATTTATAGGGAAATGAGGTAGATGAACTAGGGTTTCAAAGAAGTAGAAAATCATATTTTTAACCCAAAAAAAATCTGATTTTTCCATCCTTAATCACCCTAATGACATCACTCTAATGACCTCACCCTAATGACATCATCAAATCTCTTTGGAAACACAAATATTCTTATTCTTTTTGGATTTTCTCATCAATGAGGCAAAATCAGATTTTCAGAAAATATTCTTCCCTAAATACATCCTAATACGTAAAAATACATCGAAAAACGTGAAAAATGGAACTGATTAAATCACTGCGCCAAACGCAGGAGCTTGCGCTAGGCACAGCTCCGTGTGCTAGCCGCAGGGCCCTGCGTCTGGCGTAGGATGTTGTTGTGCGCTAGGCGCACAATCATGCGTTTAGCGCATGATCGTGTGCCTGGCGCACACTCGAATCCACTGGAAAACTATGGTTGTGAATCTAATGAGCTAATAACTCAGCCTATAGGATAAAAAGATATGGGGATATGGGGTTGCCTTGGCGAAGACCCCAGGAAGGAAAGAATCTATCACCTGGAATTCCATTCACTAGCTAGTACTGAAAAAGACACTGAAGTAATACATGCCTTAATCCAATCCACCCATTTAGGATGAATTCCTTGCTTCTCTAAAGTAACAAGAACATAATTCCATTCTAAGTGATCATAAGCTTTTTCCATGTCTAACTTAATAGCTAACCACCCTTCCTTCCCTCCTTTTCCCTTAAAGGAATGAAAAGCTTCATGGGCTAGAAGAATGTTGTCTTGGATAAGTCTCTCAGGAATAAAAGCTCCCTATAGAGGGTGAATAATCCTCCCCAATAAGGATTGAAGACGATTAGTCAAGATCTTAGAAATAATTTTAGAAATAGTGGAGCATAAACTAATTAATGGGGAGAAAATGGTTAGCTGGTTCAGCGTTATCAATTTTAGGAATCAGGAATAAGAGTGATTAAAGGTATGGTTACTTTCATTTAGTATTTTACCAGAATGGAAAAAAAATTTAACAGCTTTACAAACTGAGTTGCCAATTAAAGACCAATACTTTTGGAAAAAAGAAGGGGGGGAAAGCCATCTAGGCCAGGCGTTTTATCTAGAGCCAGATAAAAAAATTGCTAACTTTATTTCGTCATTAGAAACTTCTGGAATCAAAGAATCATTATCCTAATCAGAAATAATTAGGGTGATTAGATCAAAATCAAGATTTAGGTCAAAGAAGCCGTATTTATTTGAAGTAAATCTTTTAATAAAATCTTTAGTGATTTCTTTTTCAATTTGGATGGAATTAGTAACCAACTCCCCTTAGCTAGATAAAAACTTCTTAATATGGTTCTGGTTACGCTTAATCGAAGGACTGTCATTAAAATAGGAGGTGTTAGCATCACCTTGGTGCCAAAAGTTATCCTTGGCTTTCTGTTTCCAATGGTTAGCATGGTACGAAAATAGATTACGCCATTTTAGTAACAATCTATCTTGGGAGTCTTGAATAACACCATTGCCAAGATCAATTAGTAGCTTAGATTGTATAACACTTAGGTTAGAATCAACATCTTGAACTTGACGGACGATATTACTAAATCTAAACTTATTATATTCCTTAAATTTCCGAATAAAATCTTCGCGCCCTTGCTTTTCTGTTGGCGCACATTAAGAGACCCTATTCTGAACTTGCACCTTCGCCGTGGCAGGAAGATCGAAGGCAAAGGCGAAGAAATCTCAAAGCAAGAGCAATACAAAAGAGAAGAAGAAACGTCCTACTGAAGATTTGCAATGTACTCAAGAGCGGGGGGTGAATTGAGTACTTAAATAATCTGGTGACAAATTCAAATTCTTTCGATTTAAGGGGAACCAGTTGGACTGGTTCCTGACAGCGGAAACACTAGAACTTCAAAGCAGTAATGAACACACCAGATTTAACGAGGTTCAGCCAAACAAGGGCCTACGTCCTCATAAGCTAGTTTTCTTATTAATCAACACATAAAAATAAGAATACTCTCGCACTCTCCTGTTTCCCTTACTCCAGGGAAATAACACACCCCACACTAACTCTAGCGTGTTACTTCGCACTTGAACTCACAAACGCTACCCAATCTCTAACCCCTTTGTTAAAATTTCAATACAATCTGTTTCTCTTAACTCACACTTTCTTACAAAGCAAACAAAGAGTAATATGAAGCTGCATGAGATGCGTACTCTATTGTAGGAAACTGTTTAGTTGTTCTCTTTGTGAAAGCTCTCGAAAATACTCAATAAAATCCGGGAGAACATCAAGGGTGAAGGAGAATCATGATTCAGTATTTATAGACCTATAGGTCTAACCTTTGAGCGTGCCCTAACACAAGATATCAAAGATATTATAATCTTAAGTTATGGAAAGTATATCTTGAACAATATGTTTCTCGGAGGAAAGATTTATCCAAGATATACACACTCTTTAAGGCAAGTAAATACTGAACTATGATTCTAAAGGCTGTCAAACATTTCTTATTGAAAGTATTTGAGAAAATATTTTTTTCGAAAATCTTTTCTAAAACAGCCAGCTCAATCACCCGGTAAAGTAACTGGTACCCAGACCTGTTACCCTACTTTGTAGTGTTCTCATTATGTAACCAACTGGTTCCATATTCAAAACCTACTGTTTCACACTTAAGAATAACACAAACATATTCCACTAGAAATATCATACGCAAAATATTACATGAAGACCTAAGATGAAGCAATTAAAGAATTCTAAACTATCTTCATGCACTTCAATCCTTGAAGCTTCCCTTGAATCAACAATGAAGAACTTTGTATTTTCCTCGAACAACTCCGAGAGGGCTTCTTAGCTTCAAGTCTTAGAATAACCTGTTTGCTACACAAGAACACATCATAGCATAGCAAATATTCTTTTGACTGTTTCTATAATAACCCATGCTCTTAAGCATGTTTAGTCAAGCTAATTATGTTTACTTAACTGGAATGTGATGCGACTAAACCAAAGCAAATTGAAGTGAGGAATTTCCTTAGTACTCACAATATTAGGCTATTTAGTCTCCTAGATACTAAGGAGGGGGAGCCTCCTACCATGAATGGATAATTTACTTAACTGGAATGTGATGCGACTAAACCAAAGCAAATTGAAGTGAGGAATTTCCTTAGTACTCACAATATTAGGCTATTTAGTCTCCTAGATACTAAGGTTAAAGCTCCTGCTCTTGGGGAGTTTTATCTTACAGTATGTCCTAGGTGATGTCTCACAACAAGCAACTCTTGGCATGGTAAATGCAGAATTATCTTAGGTTGGCATCCTACAGCTTTGCATGCGAATATGCTCTACTGTTCAAGCCAACTTATACACACTGAAATTGAGGTGGTTATTGGAGGGAAGAAGTTCTAGTGCACTTTCATTTATGGTTTGAATGATCGACAAGGAAGAGAAGCTCTATGGATCGACCTGAAAGGATTCTCTATACAATGGTGATCCCTGGATCATCCTACGTTATTCGATGCAATCATCAACATGGATACAAGGCTGGGACAGTCAGAGCAAGAGAGGTTGAAGATATACAGAACTGTGTAGAATGGTGTAAATTAATGGAGTTGAAATCTTCAGGCCAATTTTACACCTGGAATAACAAGCAAGAAGGGAGGATAGTGTAATAGCCCATACTTGTAAGCAGTTTTAATTAAGAGTTAATTATATTATATTTTCCTTAACTTTGCGATAATGTTTGTGTGACTTTTGAAATATGAGTTTGCCTTTTGGAAATTTTAGTATTGACAAGTAATAAGTTAATATGTTCAAGTTCGATGACAACTATAAATTGAATTTATCAAACCACTTAGTATTATTTTGTTCTAATTATGGATTTCATTTTAAAAAATTAAGAGAAAGAAAGAGCTCCAAGAACTATCTAGAGTTCTCATGAAACCAACTACATTTGAATCAACATTCCAATTCACCTATCTCTCTCTCCTCTACTTGTTGTTCGACCATCGTGGCTGGTGTTCTATCGCCACCCTTGCCACTGCTAACCTTAGTTTCAATCGTCGGCAATTGATGCTGCCCATTTTCTCTCTCTCCTCGCCTCTGCTGCAGCGTTGTTGTCCTACTAGCGCTCCGGCAAGACGATTGCCGCTGCTAACACTACTCTGTTCGCCGCCGTTATTGCGGTTGTTCTACCACCATCGGTGTTGTTGGTTTTTCCTGTGTGATGGTTTTATGTCAAAATCATTTATTATACCTCCTTGTATTGTATCATTACTTCATTTTTTACGGTGAGCTTCTACCATTATATCATTCTTGATTCATATGATACAATTGAAATATTGAATTGACCCAAGTGTCGCAAATGAGCATTCTTTCTTCCTTGATTTGATGAATTTAATTTTAAAAAACCATTTTTAGAGTTTTATTATGTTAAACTAGTACCTATGAAATGATTGCTCAGTTTGCCCGACCAACTGAACTTTATTATTTTTTATTTTAAGATGTAATATTGATTCATTAATAATTTATTTTGCAAAACTAGTTTTCCTCTTTGATTTTTATGAGCTAGAATCCTAATTTTTAGTGAGAGATAGATAGATTTATTTTGTTTAGTTATCTGAAACTTTATGAGAATGGTTTAATCAATGTTGGAATTGAGGAAGCTTATGTAAATTAGGTTATGGATGCTTACAACTAAGGTTTCAGGTTTTTGGAGAATTAGAAGTTATGTTAAGACATGATAATTGATTAGTTGCTTTATTTAAGATAAAGTAAGAATTTTACTAATATGTGATACTATTTTGAGGTGAAATCTACGAATTCGATTATGGGAGCTCAAGCAAATGAGGACATCAAGATTATGGATTCTCAAAGTTCCAGTATTAGTGGGGAAGGTACACATTGTCCCTCCACCTTGCTTCGAACTAAAAATTTTGGTGTTGCCCATGATTTTGTAAATTATATACTTAACTATTAGAGTTTTATGCCTATTGAGTTTATTGTGTTATTGGAACAGTAAAGGTAAAATTTTTGAAAGTGCTTTTGGGTTTTTAAAAGTTTGATTAAAAATACGAATTTATGATATAGTATTTATATTTCACTTTTGCTATGTTTTAATCTCCAAATGTGTTTGTGAAAACTTTATGAATAATGATTATACATTTTAGTATCATTGAATATTGTGAGCAAATTATATTTACATAAGGTTTTCGATCCATGACATACTAAGTTCATTATGTCATTGGAGCCCGATAATATAAAGTTGTATATTGGCAGATGTTCTAATATATGGAAATTGTTATAGGCATTCAGTTAGAAGTATTGAAGTAATATAAGGATTCTCAATATATTTATCAATGTAATTCCGACTATGATTTTTAGTATTGGATGATTTGATATGTTTTGCAATAAAGTGAACTAGGTGATTCTAAGCTTATGGAACCTAACTATGTTTTCACTAAAATTTATTACATATATAGTTTTAAGTGTATAAAGGTACTAAAAGTTTTCATTTCTATAAGGTTATTGAGAATACGAGTATATTGTGAAAGTCAAGTGTTTTCAGATTCAAGTTTCTTATATAAGTTCTAGAATATTAATTACGATACAATATTTTAATGGAAATTTTGACATGAATAATTTCAACTTTCACCCGTCTTCTAAAAATAATCCTAACTTTGAATTATTTCATAATAGTCCCAACTTTTGAGGGGACCTTCTCAAAATAAGCTAAACTATTATTTTTCTTGTCTACACTAGTCCATTTTAGGTCTATATAATATATTGAAAATTAATAGTTCGGATTATTTTGAGAAGGTACCCCCTAAAGTTGGGATTATTCTAAAATAATTTCAAGTAGGGATTATTTTGAGAAGACTGGTGAAAGTTAGGATTATTCATACCAATTTATCCTTTTTTTTTTTTTGGTGAACCATACCTGGTTTCCGAAATCCATTTTTGGATCCCGACTAATCCGGATTCGAGCCGGGTCAGGCCCCAATTGGGGGGAAAGCTCTCCCAACACACTCTGCTGCGTTCCCAGGGCTCGAACCCGAGACCTCTGGTTAAGCTAGAACAACTCCCTTACCAGTTGATCTAAGCATGTGTTGGTAATTTATCCTATTTTGAATATGATTGGTTATGTACTTTGAGAATTATGGATTTGACTATTGGAGGATATGAGTTTAATGATTCTGACTATAATACAAGAATTTGGGATATATCTTATTATGAGTTTTACGTGCTTAGGGTTATTTGGGTCATAAAAGAATGAAGTTGGAGGTTAGAGATGTCAAAATGGAACTATGGTTTTAAGATGCTAGGTATAGTAAAAATTATGATTAAAAGAAGATTTAGTTATCTACTTAGATTTTGTGATATTATTGGAGCTAGAATAAATCTTTTGGAACGTTCGATGGAATGTAAATTGGTAAAGTTATAAAGCAAGCTTTATGATTCTATTTTGAAAGAAAGAAAAGTTCATATAGAAGTGAACTTATATTATTCAGAGGTATCTTCAATGAACCTTTGGAACTGAGTTTTATAGAATTGAAAATTTGTGCTAGATTGATTGAATGATTAATACATTTAGGAATTTTATTAGAAATATGAATTGTTACTTGAGGAATCTGAGTTGGGGACTATGGTATGTTTTGGAATTCAATGTCACTTAGTGAGTTAATACCGATACAAAAAATTCATGGGATCTAAAGGTGATATGACTAAACAAGTAATCGAGGATGAGATACATCATATAGTAGGAAGTAAAATTCGGTATGTGAGCTCTACATTGGTTATATACTGATCCAGAGTTAAGAGATGGTGAAGGAATATCGAACACCAAACTGAAATGTTATTACTTAAACTTGGGAAGGTTAGTATGGAATTCGTAAACTTTATTTATGAGTATCGGACTAGGAAAAGTAAAGAGTTTAGAGGTATGTTCTTCTAATTGGGAGAATAGAGTTAGAGAATGGAAGGTCGGGAGAGTATATATAGAATTTGTGTAATGGAGTGTTGGGAACTAGTTATACTTCCTCCGTTCCATAATAAGTGAAACATAGGGATTGGGCACATCCTTATATTTTTGTGTAATCATTTTTGAGATTCCATAATAAGTGAAATAAGTCAAAAAATCCTTATATTTTCCTTGAAGTCCGTTTTTGCGTAGTTTTATCAAATAGATTTTATAAAAGATCATTTATACTAAGTTATTGGAAATTCGAATATATTGTGTTATCAACAAGTTGACTTTGTATATAAAATACTCAAATGTGATTATGTTATGAGATTTGATATATTTGACTCGAGAACTATGAATTTGAATTTCAGAAAATATTGAATTATGAAGTATGTATTTTGTTTCAGCTTTTTGTGTGGGGAAAGAAGCTGCTAGAGCAGTGATGAATAACATTCTGTATTATGTATATTCTGTATTCTGGGGACATGTCATGAAAAGTCTTGCAAGCAGTACATTACGGAAGAGGGAGATGTCCCTTGTAAAAGCTTAGAGATTTCGCCTGGATGGCAACTCTATTCGTGTTCTATTCCCTAGTATAATATGATTTCTGAAAGAATAGAGAATATATATTTGAATATGCAAATGGTTTCGTGTAAAGTTATTTCAAACTTTATTCCCGAAGTAATGTTTTACTCTCCCAAGTCTATGGAGATCATGTGTCGAATATGTGAATGATTTACTAGGAAACTCATTAGGAATATATGAAAGAAGTTAGCTATGCTACATATACTTGGATTAAAGGTTACTACAAAAAAAAAACAGAAGCAAGAGATATTGCAATGTCTTAGAGTATGTCAGAATTAGAGTTGATTATAGGAGATGTATATTAGATTATATGGAATTTTAATGATTCCTCCAATTGAAAGTATATATTACTTATTTTGTAGGATATTCATATTATTTTTTTAAACAAGTAACATTATAAATTGTGTGCAAGTATTTGTTACATTATGTCATTACACATTCTCTATATCTTGATTTCAAATGTCTCGCAAGATAAGCTTAACTACGAAAATACTTTTTAAGCCACATAAATGATTTTATGGTTGGACAATGTATACTCAGTTTCCCTGATTTTGTTCTGGAAATTTGTCCTGGTGGGGGCAGAGTTCATTGTTAGTAATTTTGCAGGTAAGTGCGCTCCAGAGGGAATTAATGATCGTAAGTTATAATATGAGAGATTTCAATTCAACCCGGGAAGGAGATTGTACGTTTTGAGAAATATTCTTATGATGGTATGATTGTATCGATTTGGAGATTTTATTGGTTCAATCCTTGAAGTTGTATATACTATTTTGGGTTGTTGTATTGTGGACCTTAAAAGAACCAGAATCGTGTTTGAATCATGTTCTGCTGCAGGTGATTGTGTAATTGAGGTTAATTAATGATAATTGAGCTTTGTGAATGCTAAGTGTGATTAGCTAACAGCTCGGAAGTGCGGCTGTTACAGATAGAGTATTATGTAAGCTTGACAGAGTCTTAAGTAATGTTGAATGGTTTGATGCATGGCCTCTCACTAAGGTTGTAGTTCTCCTTGAGGGGGAATATGATCATTGGCCTCTGCTTATCAAGTCATTTTCAAAAGAAAATAGAAAGAAACCTTTTAAGTTTTTTAACATGTGGTGCCAAGCACCTAAATTCTAGGGGCTAGTGCGACAAGTGTGGCAGCAGCACATTGTAGGGAGCAAGATGTTCCAAGCGGTAAGTAAGCTCAAAATTTTGAAGAAAGAGCTAAAACAATTGAATGACTCTCAATTTGGGGATGTTTCAGTTACGAATTCCCAAACTTATCGCAAGATGATTGAAGTACAACAAGCTTTACACGGTAATCCTGAGGATACATTGTTGAGAGCATAGGAGAAAGAAGCCAGAGAAGCTTATCATGTGGCTCACAAGAATTACACTTATTTCCTCAGCCAAAAAGCCAAGATCATATGGCTCACTGAAGCAGATGATAACACAAAAACTTTTCATCCAAGCATCGAGCTGAGAAGAATACAGAACAGGTTTAATACCTTTAAAAAAGAAGATGGCACCGGGGCTCATAACTCTGCAGAAGTTGTGGGAGCTTTTTTGGATTTTTATCATAACCTGATGGTAGTAGAATTACCACAAGGAGAGTAAAAGATGCAATTGTAGCTAAGGGGAGTGTTCTTAATGCTTCTCAACAATAGGAGTTGAATTTAGTCTTTAATACAGTTGAAATAAAAGTTGTCATTTTCTCAATACCTGATGAT
>CANSZD010002759.1:0-65000 GCA_947648045.1 Beta corolliflora | reverse complement strand
AACAGAGCCTTACTTACCAAAAAAAAATCCCTTCACTAGTACAAAATCCACGATTTGCGTCGGATGCCAAACCATCATTTGCTTCGGTCGCCGGATATGGGTCTGCCACTATAGGCCTCGACGCAAATGTGCCATAGAAGATCCGCGTCGGATGAGGACACGACGCAATTCTTTAACTATTTGCATCGAACAGTTAGCTATGTGCGACGCACATAACTCCTCCAGCCCAGCACTAGTACATGGTCTTAAAGAGCCATTTGCGTCACACCCACGGCTTTGTGCGACGCAAATAGCCCACACCAGCACAACATGCATACCTGTGCAGGGGCCATTGCACAGGGGCCATTTGCGTCGGATATTTGTCATTGTGCGACCAAATGATGTCATCTGCGTCGTTTATGGCTCTACATCCGACGCATATCATGGTAAACAAACTACCATCAAATTTGTTTTCACGAATCAATCAATCAGGCGCAAGAATCAACTCTCAAATTTGTGTAAAATTCATCAAATTTGTAAACAAACTACCATCAATTTACAACCAAAAAATTAAACTAACATATCAAATGAGAGGAAAAAATCCCCTAAATTCCCAAATCTAAAAAAAATAATAATAACTTACAACACTAGAAACTCAACACTAGAAAAAGAAAAAAATTCAACACTGCAAATTTAACAGCGATTTTTAAGATACATTAGAAGAAGAAAAAAAAATCAACAATATATCAGAAAGTATTGGAAATGACATAAATTCAGCACTACATCGCCATTTTCTTCATCAGGAACTAGATCAACAAAAAAAATCATCTAAAACAAAATTCAAGAACCTTGATCTTCTTCAACTTCATCAGGCACTCAATGGTAAAAGCACAACACTAGAATTCTTGATGCTTCTTCAACCTCGCACAACACTCGAATTCATCAGCGAGTTGAAATCAATGGTGAAATCATCGGCAAATACAAACAAATCAGCAACGAGTTGGGAGATGAGATAACGGTGAAAGCTTTAATGGCAACGGAGATGACGAGATTCAAAGAGAGAGAGATGCTAGTGAGAGGGAGAGAGAGAGCGGTGAGAGGGAAGTGGTTGAAATCTAGGGTTGAGGCGTGAATTGGTGAAGGTGTCCTTATATATTATAAGGTGATTTGCGTCGGATGGGCTCTGTAGATCCGACGCAAATCTTAAATCTTTTGTTATAACTAGGCCAAGGATTTGCGTCGGGTGGGCTAAGTAGATACGACACATATCGTAGGATACAGTGATTTGCATCGCATATAATGTACCATCGACGCAAATCCTTTGTTCATTTTATACTCATTGGCTTTAGTTATTTGCTTCGAACACTAATTGGAATCCAAAGCACATGAATCTCGCACCCATTTGCTTTAATTTTTTGTGTTGAATGCTACTTAAAACCGACGCACATGAAGCATGATTTGCGTCGAACTCCCATTGTATCCGACGCAAATGATGCGCCCCTAGACTTCTGTGTCGATTTTCCAGTTGTGCGACGCAATTTAGGAGACGCAAATAAACGTTTTTATGCTAATGCTTTCATGAGTTTACATTTTTGGACAAAGCATAACATAAATGCCCCACTAAAGCTAAAACACGACGTTTTCTTCATAAAGGTGTCAAAATCCTTCCTTAAACACCACATCTTTTCAAACCTAAAGGGGGGGAACTTTTTTGTTAGATAAATTGTATTATTTCCATTACACCCCTCCAAAATAAAAGAATAAATGGGGGTTTGAATAGAACATAACAAAGGATATCGAGTCAAGAGCATCCTTTATTAGAGAATGATGGATATCAGAATCCACTATCAACATTAAGGGAGATTTGACAATGATCTGACGAAGTAAAAACATGGTTAACAAGCATGGTAGTTGTAGACACATAATCGTGTCTCCCCATTTAAGGACCCGATGATGAAACATACTGTGGTCTTAATTGGTCCGACCCAAGGGCAGAGCAGTCTGAAAAGCCATTCAAAACCATTTCGAAAAGTGTTAAAGTCATATTTTAAAGCCCAATTAATTATTCATGATAATTAATTGTATATGAGCCCAATTCTTTGAAAAGCCCAATTAATTGATAATTAATTGATTTATGATAATAAATATATATTTTCAAAATATATTTTTTATATGTCAAAATCATATTTTATCCCGTAAAATCGGATATCCGGAGTTAAAAGATAAAAGAAAATCTTTTAGAACGCGTTTTAATCAAAAAACTATCAAAACATGTCAAAAACAAGTGCTACGCTGAACGCAGTTGCTGCGTCGAGCGCAATGCCTGCGCCGAGCGCACATGTCCTGCCACGTGGACTTCCACGTAAGTTGCGCCAAGCGCACAGGCTGTGCTAAGCGCAACAGAACTGCCACGTTGACTTCTGTTTCATGTAGAGTCCTGTGTCAAGCGTAGTTCTCTGCTTGAGACGCGGAATTTCTTTCTTATCTTTTTCAAAAGCGCGTACCACGTGTACGCTTTTTACTGGTCATGTCGCGTCATGCGGTTGCCATGTCAGCTGCGCCTGGCGCAGCCAGCGCGTGAGGCGCAGTGTCGTTTTCCCTATAAATAGGCCTGATTTACGAACATATTTAAGTACTGATTTTCACATATAACACTCGACGAATACTTTACGAACCTCTCTACAAACTACAAAACTTCCCTACAAATATCATGCCTTTCAAACACGAAATACATTCAATTTACATACTTTCATACATTTAGATTTTCAGGCTTCACAATTGCTCGTCCCGAAGGTTGTCAATCTCGCAGACCCAAGCCACGGTATAATCCTGAGGGTCCTTAAATAAATTATTTTTATATTGAAGTTACTAACAGTTTTCTTTCCTGATGTAGATCTTTAATGTAAAATCGCTCTACTGTATATTCTAACCTCTTTTCTATACTGTATTTTATATTATATTTATTCATGCCTTTGTATATTATATGCTTGCCTGATCATTCTATTCATATTATATGATTATCCTGCATGAATATTTATCACCCACATGTTATTATTGCAAATAAAGACCTAAAGAATTGTTCTAACATTAATCGGATTAATCTGGACAACCTGCTAGGTTCCCTGTAATACTGATTGCATAATAACATATCACTAAAAAGTAGTCTTTTTATGTGTTTCCTGAACCAATTTAGACTAATTATTTTTAGGGCGTTTAAAACGTTATATGATTATTCTTTGACATAAAATCTGCAATGAATCGATATTTAGTAGAGGCCAACTTTGGGCGAATGTGGTTCATTATGACTATATTCGTACCCTCACCCCCGAACTCAATCTTTGGTTCATTTTGACCATCTATGGAGTCAGGACGGGGAAATCTACATTGGATAATTTGTCCCTATGATTTTCCTATATCCAATTAGGTTTATGATTCTTCCTAAAAAGAATTGTTGGCGACTTCTTTCAATACAAAACAATTTTCAATAAAACCTTAACAGTGGGGTAGTCAAATCTAATACGCGCTCACGCCGCATTGGCGAAATAAAAACACGCCTACAATTTGGCGACTTCACTGGGGAGGATTTTAAAAATTAATTTTTTAAATGAGTGGGTGAAACTCAAAAAATACGATTCATTCTTATTTTTATACTCAAAAAATAATATACTATTTTGCATATGCATGGCTATTGTTCAGCCACCATAAGGTCAATCTACCTTGCCTCATTAGCACATGTTCTATGTGTGAGGTCACCCCGGGGGGTTTGCGCTTTGTCCTTCCAAAAAGCTTCCTGAGCGATAGTGTTGGATCTTAGTCATAAGCAAACCTACCCAACCATGGCATTGTTCTCTTGTTCCTGACTTAAGACTGGAGTGCGTCTTACACGTGGCCAGCTCTTTAAGCAGGAGTACGAAGCGTGGGATCAATCTCTTAGTCATGGACCCTTTTCAGTCTTAACCTAAACCTGACCAAAAGATGAATGTAGAACTGGACTTTAGGTTGAGAACTTTTGCATCCATGTTACCTGACATTTGTGTGTGATTGCAATTTTTGCCTGCTAATATGCTTTAAGCCCGAAATTATTGCGAATCGCGTCTAAACAAATCGTCGTTTTCGCCCGAACCTTCGTCAATTTATCAATACGTGTGCCGCAGAGCATTGCGCCAAACGCATTAAGTTGCGCCGGGCGTAATGCACCTGCGCCAGATGCATAGGCTGTGCGCCGCGCGCACCGGTTGCGTGGCACGCAGCCTATTCGTCCCATGCTTATTGGTCTTTTGACCTTTGTTCGAGTCTAAGAAAACAAGTTTGCACAGTATAATATTAAAAAAAAATCAATATTTTCATGCAAGGTCGAGTCTGTCCTAAAAAAAATGCATCTAAAGTGCTCATTGTAGAGTTAGAGCTGTCATGCATGTCTACCTCTTCCCACCTTCTCCTTGCTGTTCAACTAATCTCCCCTGTCAATCCTACCTTACCGTATTCACCAATTTCAAAAAACTTACATTTTTCAAAATCAATCCTACACCCGTGTCTATTTAACCTTTTTCGAAAATATTTACTAATCATCATCATACCACGACATTTCAAAAAAAAAATATTCTTCAAAATTAATCCATCATCTTTTTCTAACAAAAGATAAAACAAGGGGTTCCTTTCAAAAAGTGAATTTCGAAAATTCTAAGCCCAATCCAAACACCTTCATCGAAAATTCTAAGCCATAATTAAAGCATCAAACTATCTTAATAAACTTAGTCATTTCCATTTATCGTCTTTCTAAATTCCTAAGCGCCTCCGTAAGTTCAAGGTCTAAGCATTCCTTAAGTCTATAGGCAATTTTTGTGTCTAGCCTGCTTGCTCACCCGTAAGTTCAAGGTCTAGCATTCCTTAAGTCCATAGGCAATCTTTGAGTCTTGCCTCAGCCCGTAAGTTTAAGGTCAGTTCCTTAAGTCCATAGGTTTGGTCTAGCCTCGCTTAGTTTAAGTAAGTACTAGTTGCCTTAAGTTCAAAGTCTAGTTGCCTTGCCCGTTAAGTTAAGAGTTTGGTCTCTCGTTATTGTTCAGCCTTCCTTAATGTCTAGCCTACTTGCTCACCCGTAAGTTCAAAGTCTAGCGTTTCATAAGTCCATAGACAATTTTCGAGTCTAGCCCGTTTAGTCTAATGTAAGTTCCGAAGTCTAGTTGTCTAGCTTGTTTGCTCACCCGTAAGTTCAAAGTCTAGGTGCCTAGCCTACTTGCCTTAAGTTAAGAGTCTAGTCTCCCTTATTGTCCAACCTTCCTTAAAGTCTAGCCTGCTTGCTCACCCGTAAGTTCAAAGTCTAGTCTCTCCAAAACCCGATCTAGTCTGCTTGCATAGTCCTGTCCAAACCATGTCTGCATTTGCATATAGTTAGGCCCATGTCTCCATCATGGTCAAGCCCATAATAAGTTCATAATCATACCCATTTCTAATCATTTCTCATAACCATACCCATTCCTAATCATTTCTCATTCCCATTTCCATTTCCATTTCAAAATCATTTTCCATTTTCATTTTCTATTTTCATTCCCCATTTTCCATTTCCATTTCTCATCTCATTTTCTCATTTCGAAAACATTATTCACGAGGTCCATCCGATTTCTGTTCAGGACAGGTCGTGAGATTATAACTTGGGAACGTCCGAAAGAGAGGCAACAAGGTCGACCTACTCCCAGACTCATCAAGCGCATCCTCACTTTTTCAGACGAATCCTCCGACTCTTCTGAATCATCATCTGAAATGGGAGACGCTAATGAACAACTCAGTGCCATCATGTATCAACTTCAATTGATGAACTCTCGTCTTGAGGAACAAGACAAAGAGATTAAGGCACTAAGGGAGAAGCTAACTGAAGAGGACGAGCAAGGCGACACTCCACCAACATTCAAAACCGACACATAATTGAGATTCGAAAAACTCGAGCAATTGATCCAGTCAATTCCTGCGCTCGAGAGTCAGGCTCATGGCCATGACATCATTGATCCTGAACTAAGGGAAAAACTCCCTAAAAAGGTAACATTGGGTGACCTCCCAAAATTCAAGGGGGTCGAAGACCCAGATGACTACTTGAGAGCAGTTTCCATCTCTATGGCTCTCAAAGGCATGAACAAGGACCTGTTTGCTTATGTCTTTCCTATAACCTTGGATGCACATCCATCCAAGTGGTTCACATCACTGAATAAGGCCAAGCTGAATGACTGGGACTACATCAGAGAAGAGTTCTACAAACAATATGTATACAACACTCAGCTTCCCATTGGCCTTCGTGAGTTGGAGTTAACTAAACAAAACTCCAACGAAGACTTCGTCACCTTCCTTAACGATGGAGGGATAAAGCCGCACAAATGATTAACAAAGCCATCTCAGGAGGATCAAGTCCGACCGGTGATCCATAACCCGCAAGCAGTATGGGGATCATATCAAGTTCCAACCCATGGAGTCTTTCACGAAGCTCTATATGGTAGGCCTCCTGATTGAGGAGGAGATACAAGCCAACAAGAATAAGGCTTCCAACAACAACAACTCTTTCGAGTAACAATAGCCCTTCTAGCTCCAAAAGCAATGAGGTCAATGCCATAGCTACTGAAAAGAGAGGTTATCAAAAACCTCAAAGGACATTCACACCATTAGGCATGCCGTTAGAAGAAGCCTTCACTAGACTTCATGCAAAGGGAGCACTTCACCTATTGGCCCTTCTCCCAGTTCCTGCTCCCGAAAATAGATCCAAGAGGTGGGATCCAAATGCCTACCGCAAGTACCACCAAGGGAATGGACACCCAACATCTCGCGTGTTGGACCTTAAAGAATCACCCGCAGGATATGGTTAAGACGATAGATTGCCAATTCCGCTCCGCAAAGAAAAGTCGCAATAGCAAAGAACCCCTTCGGCAAAGACCTAAATAACGCCGGGTACATTTCGCTAGTTTTCTAGGTTGAGTCGGAGACTCCCTCCCCTAGCTCCTTCATTTCCTTTCTTGTCGAGTCTATGGCATTTAGGTTTTTATTTCTAATAAGCCTTGTTCTATTTATTTCTGATTAAAAAAAGAATTTCATTTTCATTTTCATTGGCCTTCCATCATTTTATTTATGCTTCTAATTCAATGATGAAACTCGAATCATTTAATGAACTTGAATAATAAAAAAGAGATCTGAAATTATAAAAAAAAAAAAAAGAGAAAAATGAAAAAAATGGACATCCTTTGGATCAGGAGTTATTCCCCTCTTCCTTTCATAAGTCATCCTCATACAACCAAAGAAAAACAAAAACCCTTCAAAATCAAAGCTCCACAGATATCCTTCAAGTCTTCCAATACCCTAAACCAAACTTGTGTGCAAGCCTCACTACAAAAAAAATCAATGCCAGGCAAAATAAAATAGTGAAAAAATTCAAAGTGCAAAAAAATGAAAAAAGCAAAAACGCACAAGATAAAAAGAAAAGATTCAAAAAGAAAGAGCCAAAGGCAAATAAAAGTCAAGTTAGGGGGCTAGCACACAAGTTCTACCCCTCATTCAAATCCCTTCGATTCATCAATCCTTTAATCCATATAATCCAAATTCATAATCCTTTCATCAATCCTAACTCCTTCTCCAAGGTATGTCGAAGCCCGCTAGGTTGAAAACCCGAAAGGGCGGCCTAGGCAAAATTAGGGCACAAAAAAAAAGAAATCGGATCCAGAACTACGAATGGTCTGATTCCGCAAGGATACGTAGGAATCCTCATCTCGAGGTCCGACCGCTTCAATAAAATAAATTAGTCATGGTCTAATGATTTGACTTTCTAGAATTAAGGAGCATAATCTTTTTCTAGATCCCGACAAAGACTCGGGTCTGCACCTAGTCTCGTGAAAGCCTTTTCCCACCTACATTCATTTGATTCACAAATTTAAACCTTTTATTTTACAATCCAAGCTCTCCTTGTCCCTGAAGGACTCTCCGATGATTCCATTGTCTCTGGCGATACTTGACTTTGCCCATATCAATTTCCCAAAGAAGAATCCCCAGTGCAATCCCCAGTGAAAACTTTCAATGTTCAAGACATAGCAACTACATTTCAATATCAGATCAAGTACATTTCAATTAAGGCTCAAGCCTAATTCAAGGCAGACTCACCCAACGTGGGGGCTTCCTATGTGTGGTGGTTCCTCCAATTCAAATCAAACTCCCGAAAAGTTGCAATCCGCGGACCTCGTTTACGGACCCCGATTATTTATCAAAAACGATTTTCGAAAATCATTCAATTTATTTCAAATCATCCTGCTCATTCTATCATTCTACATATCCACATCCTCTAGCCTTGCAAAACCCTGACCTTGCATTGCATTTCCTACATTCTAGTCTTGCATAACCCTGACCTTGCATGACGTGTCCTCCTTAGCTTTGCATAACCTAAATCCTTGCATAGCGTCTCATGCATCCTTAGAGAGTCTAAGTTTGCATTTTTGCATCATTATGTGCTTTATGTGAGTTGTTTGCACCTGTCTGCTAATATCTTCTTCTACAGGTAATCAGATTGCTTGTAGTTATTGTCCTGCATACTAACTATGTTTTGCAGAGACCGGCGTGTATAGATCAGTTCTAAACTGCAGAGCGTTTAGAATCGTTCTCCGTCCCGACACCGTATACTTTGACTTTCGGTTTCCTCAACCTCAGTCAAAGTGGAGGCTTCTATAGACACATAATCGTGTCTCCCCATTTAAGGACCCGATGATGAAACATACTGTGGTCTTAATTGGTCCGACCCAAGGGCAGAGCAGTCTGAAAAGCCATTCAAAACCATTTTGAAAAGTGTTAAAGTCCTATTTTAAAGCTCAATTAATTATTCATGATAATTAATTGTATTTGAGCCCAATTCTTTGAAAAGCCCAATTAATTGATAATTAATTAATTTATGTTAATAAATAAATATTTCCATAAGATATTTTTTATAAGTCAAAATCAGATTTTATCCCGTAAAATCGGATATCCGTAGTTAAAAGATAAAAGAAAATCTTTTAGAACGCGTTTTTATCAAAAAACTATCAAAACATGTCAAAAACAAGTGCTGCGCTGAGCACAGTTGCTGCGCCGAACGCAATGCCTGCGCCGAGCACACGTGTCCTGCCACGTGGACTTCCACGTAAGCTGCGCCAAGCGCACAGGCTGTGCTAAGCGCAACAGAACTCCCACGTAGACTTCTGTTTCATGTAGAGTCATGCGTCAAGCGTAGTTCTCTACTTGAGACGCGAAATTTCTTTCTTATTTTTTCAAAAGCGTGTACGCTTTTTACTGGTCATGTCTCGTCATGCGGTTGCCATGTCAGTTGCGCCTGGCGCAGCCAGTGCGTGAGGCGCAGTGCCGTTTTCCCTATAAATAGGCCTGATTTCCAAACAGATTTAAGAACGGATTTTCACATATAACACTCGACGAATACTTTACGAACCTCTCTACAAACTACAAAACTTCCCTACAAAATTCATACCTTTCAAACACGAAATACATTCAATCTACATACTTTCATACATTTAGATTTTCAGGCTTCACAATTGCTCGTCCCGAAGGTTGTCAATCTCGCAGACCCAAGCCACGGTATAATCCCGAGGGTCCTTAAATAAATTATGTTTATATTGAAGTTACTAACAGTTTTCTTTCCTGATGTAGATCTTTAATGTAAAATCGCTCTACTGTATATTCTAACCTCTTTTCTATACTTTATTTTATATTATATTTATTCATGCCTTTGTATATTATATGCTTGCCTGATCATTCTATTCATATTATATGATTGTCCTGCATGAATATTTATCACCCACATGTTAATATTGCTAATAAAGACCTAAAGAAATGTTCTAACATTAATCGGATTAATTTGGACAACCTGTAGGTTCCCTATAATACTGATTGCATAATAACATATCACTAAAAAATAGTCTTTTTATGTGTTTCCTGAACCAATTTAGACTAATTATTCTTAGGGTGTTTAAAACGTTATATGATTATTCTTTGACATAAAATCTGCAATGAATCGATATTTAGTAGAGGCCAACTTTAGGCGAATGTGGTTGATTTATACTATATTCGTACCCTCACCCCCGAACTCAATCTTTGGTTCATTTTGACCATCTATGGAGTCAGGACGGGGAAATCTACATTGGATAATTTATCCCTATGTTTTTCCTATATCCAATTAGGTTTATGATTCTTCCTAAAAAGAATTGTTGGCGACTTCTTTCATTACAAAACAATTTTCAATAAAACCTTAACAATGGGGTAGTCAAATCTAATACGCGCTCACACCGCGTAGGCGAAATAAAAACACGCCTATAATTTAGCGACTTCACTGGGGAGGATTTTAAAATTTAATTTTTTAAATGAGTGGGTGAAACTCGAAAAATACGATTCATTCTTATTTTTATGCCTTTGAATAATATAATGTTTTGCATATGCATGACTATTGTTCAGCCACCATAAGGACAATCTACCTGCCTCATTAGCACATGTTCTATGTGTGAGGTCACCCCGGGGGGTTTGCGCTTTGTCCTTCCAAAAAGCTTCCTGAGCGATAGTGTTGGATCATAGTCATAAGCAAACCTACCCAACCATGGCATTGTTCTCTTGTTCCTGACTTAAGACTGGAGTGCATCTTACACGTGGCCACCTCTTTAAGCAGGGGTACGAAGCGTGGGATCAATCTCTTAGTCATGGATCCTTTTCAGCCTTAACCTAAACCTGACCAATAGTTGAATGTAGAACTGGACTTTAGGTTGAGAACTTTTGCATCCATGTTACCTGACATTTGTGTGTGATTGCAATTTTTGCCTGCTAATATGCTTTACGCCCGAAATTATTGCAAATCGCGTCTAAACAAATCGTCGTTTTTGCCCGAACCTTCGTCAATTTATCAATATGTGTACCGCACAGCATTGCGCCAAACGCATTAAGTTGCGCCTGGCGCAATGCACCTGTGCCAGACGCATAGGCTGTGCGCCGCGCGCACCAGTTGCGTGGCACGTAACCTATTCATCCCATGCTTATTGGTCTTTTGACCTTTGTTCGAGTCTAAGATAACAAGTTTTCACAGTATAATATTAAAAAAAAATCAATCTTTTCATGCAATGTCGAGTCTGTCCTAAAAAAATGCATCTAAAGTGCTCATTATAGAGTTAGAGTTGTCATGCATGTCTACCTCTTCCCACCTTCTCCCTGCTGTTCAACTAATCTCCCCGGTCAATCCTACCTTACCGTATTCACCAATTTTAAAAAACTTACATTTTTCAAAATCAATCCTACACCCGTGTCTATTCTACCTTTTTCGAAAACATTTACTAATCATCATCATACCACGACATTTCAAAAAAAAATATTATTCAAAATTAATCCATCATCTTTTCCTAACAAAAGATAAAACAAGGGGTTCCTTTCAAAAAGCGAATTTCGAAAATTCTAAGCTCAATCCAAACACCTTCATCGAATCCAATCCAATCAATCCGATTCACTTGCATTCATTCTAGGCCCATGTGCATTAGAGTCCATTTTGCATTCATATAGGATCCATCTAATTCAAGTCCATGCATTCATCAGAGTCCACCCTAGGCCCATATAAGTCTAGCTCATGTCAAATCTAGGTCCATTTGCATCTTTACGTAAACCCCAGTTTATGTCAAGCCCAGTCCAAGTCTAATCCCTGTCCATTCCATTCTAAGTCCAATCCTAGTCTATTCCACTGTCAAGCCCATGTGCATCTCCAAGTCTATATCAAACCTATATGTTAATCTATTCCAAACTTAGGTCCATTTAGGCCCAATTCATATCCTAGGTCTAGTTTGCATCTCCATGTAGGCCCTAGTCACGTCCAATAGCCCAAATTCCTCTAAAGTCCAGCCTGCTTGCTCCCTCGTAAGTTCAAGGTCTAAGCATTCCTTAAGTCTATAGGCATTGTTGTGTCTAGCCTGCTTGCTCACCCGTAAGTTCAAGGTCTAACATTCCCTAAGTCCATAGGCAATTTTTGTGTCTAGCCTGCTTGCTCACCCGTAAGTTCAAGGTCTAGCATTCCTTAAGTCCATAGGCAATCTTTGAGTCTAGCCTGCTTAGTTTAATGTAAGTTTTGAAGTCTAGTTGTCTAGCCTGCTTGCTCACCCGTAAGTTCAAAGTCTAGTTGCCTAGCCTGCTTGCCTTAAGTTAAGAGTTTGGTCTCTGTTATTGTCCAGCCTTCCTTAATGTCTAGCCTACTGCTCACCCGTAGGTTCAAAGTCTAGCGTTTCATAAGTCCATAGACAATTTTCGAGTCTAGCCCGCTTAGTCTAATGTAAGTTCCGAAGTCTAGTTGTCTAGCTTGCTTGCTCACCCGTAAGTTCAAAGTCTAGGTGCCTAGCCTGCTTGCCTTAAGTTAAGAGTCTAGTCTCCCTTAATGTCCAGCCTTCCTTAAAGTCTAGCCTGCTTGCTTACCCGTAAGTTCCAAGTCTAGTCTCTCCAAAACCCGATCCAGTCTGCTTGCATAGTCCAGTCCAGTCCATGTATGCATTTGCATATAGTTAGGCCCATGTCTCCATCATGGTCAAGCCCATAATAAGTTCATAATCATACCCATTTCTAATCATTTCCCATAAACATACCCATTCCTAATCATTTCTCATTCCTATTTCCATTTCCATTTCCATTTCAAAATCATTTTCCATTTTCATTTTCTATTTTCATTCCCCATTTTCAATTTCCATTTCTCATCTCATTTTCTCATTTCGAAAACATTATTCACGAGGTCCATCCGATTTCTGTTCAGGACAGGTCGTGAGATTATAACTTGGGAACGTTCGAAAGAGAGGCAACAAGGTCGACCTACTCCCAAACTCGTCAAGCGCATCCTCACTTTTTCAGACGAATCCTCCGACTCTTCTGAATCATCATCTGAAATGGGAGATGCTAATGAACAACTCAGTGCCATCATGTATCAACTTCAACTGATGAACTCTCGTCTTGAGGAACAAGACAAAGAGATTAAGGCACTAAGGGAGAAGCTAACTGAAGAGGACGAGCAAGGCGACACTCCACCACCATTCAAAACCGACACAGAATTGAGATTCGAAAAACTCGAGTAATTGATCCAGTCAATTCCTGCGTTCGAGAGTCAGGCTCATGGCCATGACATCATTGATCCTGAACTAAGGGAAAAACTCCCTAAAAAGGTAACATTGGGTGACCTCCCAAAATTCAAGGGGGTCGAAGACCCAGATGACTACTTGAGAGCATTTTCCATCTCTATGGCTCTCAAAGGCATGAGCAAGAACCTATTTGCTTATGTCTTTCCTTTAACCTTGGATGCACATCCATCCAAGTGGTTCACATCACTGAATAAGGCCAAGCTGAATGACTGGGACTGATTGCATAATAACATATCACTAAAAAATTGTCTTTTTATGTGTTTCCTGAACCAATTTAGACTAATTATTTTTAGGGTGTTTAAAACGTTATATGATTATTCTTTGACATAAAATATGCAATGAATCGATATTAGTAGAGGCCAACTTTGGGCGAATGTGGTTGATTTATACTATATTCGTACCCTCACCCCCGAACTCAATCTTTGGTTCATTTTGACCATCTATGGAGTCAGGACGGGGAAATCTACATTGGATAATTTATCCCTATGATTTTCCTATATCCAATTAGGTTTATGATTCTTCCTAAAAAGAATTGTTGGCGACTTCTTTCAATACAAAACAATTTTCAATAAAACCTTAACAGTGGGGCAGTCAAATCTAATACGCGCTCACACCGCGTAGGCGAAATAAAAACACGCCTACAGTAGTAAGGAATAAGGATAGCCAAGAGTCACTAACTACAACTTTGTCAATCCTTTCAAGAGTATCATCTTCGCCACACACATTTCTTTTTTCTCCAGGTAAACTGACTATTGGAGAAGGGAACACTAGTACAGAATTGACGATTTGCGTCGGATGCGAGGCACCCATTTGCGTCGGACATGGGTCCGACGGCACAGGCCTCAACGCAGATTAAGGAGAGATGATCTGCGTCGTATGAGGACTCGACGCAGATATTAAGCCATTTGCGTCGCATGTTCACCTATGTGCGACGCAATTCAAGCATTTTTTATTTAAAAAAAAAGGAAGTCTGCATCGCATCTTTAGGTATGTGCGACGCAAATGAGGAAATTTTTATTAAAAATAAAAGAAATATGCGTCGCATGATTCACTGGGTGCGACGCAAATGAGGCAATTTTTATTAAAAAAAAAAAAGAATCAAACATCACCAATCCAATTTCCTTCGCAGATCATACAACTCCACAATAATTATATTAGTTCCATTATTTCTTCAATTACAACTTGTATACATAATTGATTAAATTAAAACTAAAATTAAACAATCAAACCCATACTTCACGTCATCAGTTTCTATGGCATTTGATGAACTTCAGCATTTGATGAAGAATAATCACGCTTCATTTTTATTTCAGGCTCCTCTGCATTGCATCGTCATCTTCCCCAACTGCAGCATCAGGGTTGAATCAACCCATCCTTCATCGTCTCCACGTCTTCTTCCTTAGCATACTTAAATTGAATCAACCCAGATTTTGGCCCTTTTTTCTGATCAGATCCAACAAACAACACAAAATAAATAAAAAGATTAAAAAAAATGCAAAAAACACAAATCAATCAGAAAAAAATAAAGCAAACCCACATCATAAAAACTCAAATGAAAGCCAGCCAAAAAAAAACACACTCACCAGATCTGGGCGTGAGATGAAAGGACGAAACACCACGAAATCCCGATGAATTTAATTTTTCCGGCGGCAATAATTGAGATGAAATAATTTAGTATTTGAAGGAAGAAAGATCAACAAAACCTCAAACAAAAAAAACTTAAAAGATCAAGAAATTGAAGCAATACCTAAGAAAAATTCACCGAAAGAACCACTACCGAGCTTATACTTGCCTCCAACGATCTGATCCATAGAAAAACAATCGATTAATAAAAAATCAACACAAACTACTGCTGAGAATTGATTGAATTTTTTTGAGTTTTCAACGCGGGTAAGCGGGCATTGTTGAGCGAGGAGAGGGAAAGAGAGAAGGAGAGAGAAGGAGAGAGAGGGAGAGAGAGAGGAGTGAGTAGTGACGGCTGTGGAAGGAATAAGCTGGTAGGGTTTATAATCCTGAGTAAATAAAAAGGAAGAAGCGTGCATTTACAATTGGGCTCATCGGCGTCGCACTCCAAGTAAGGTTCGACGCACATTGTTGGGCTTTAATCATCTGCGTCGTATCTAGGTGCGCGTCCGACGCACATGGTTAAATCTAAATCCTGGGCTTTAATCATCTGCGTCGCACCTTTGTACACGTCCGACGCAAATCTTTATTTTACTCATTTTCTTTGGTTATTTGCGTCGGATTTAGACTACGATCCGACACAAATCGCACATTCGCGTCAGTTGATATTTCGTTCGACGCAAATAGAGAGACGCAAATTATCATTTTTCTACTAGTGGAAGTTCTGTGCAACTTAATCGTCCGAAGATTTCATTCATCCGATTTAGCCTACAGTAATTAAAACTAGCTCTTCCTAGTTTATCTTTACGAGAACTTAATTCATTAAAATCACCAAGGATAATATAAGGAAGAGAGATATTATCAATATAATTAAAGAGTACGTTCCAAAATTCATTCTTATTTTGAGTTCTAACAATTGCATAGATGAATATAGCAGGAAATAGCCAATTAAGGATAAGCGTTATATTACTGACCATAAAATGAACTAATTTATAGACAATGGCTAAATTAAAAGGTTTAATAGGATCATCCTTCCACAGGAGCCAAAGACCTCCAGACATGCCTTGGGTAGGGAGTTCTTCAAAAAAACTGAAACCCATAGCTTCTCAGGCAAGCAGGAGAAGGAGAGACGACCTGGGAATTTTTTTCAAACAACATGAAAATATTGAGCTTATTTACATTCCAAAAGTTCTTGACTTCAGCAAGAGCATTTTTCCTACAGCACCTCCTTATATTCCAAAAACCCACAGACATTTAAACATTTAAGCATATAGACAAGCCCAGCTGACTAAGCACGGTTTTTCTGTAGAGCAAATTAAAAGAGGCAGAATCCTCATCACTAATGTTTTTCCTCCTCTTTGTAGAGCTTGAGAGGGAGGTGTGTTCCACATAGACTTCAAGCTCAACACCCATTGCTTTAATGTTTCTTAAAATAGAGCTCTCAGAGTTGATAGAGTGGAAAGAATTATCAGGTTGAGATTGATAATCATTTAATGATTCATCCACATTAAGCAACAAGGTGGCATTACCAACTCTAGACTCAAAGAAAGAAGGGTTAGTCTACTCAAACCCCAGTAAGGGGAGCAAACTGATTTCCTACATAGAATTCAGGATAAATAAATTAGGGGGACTGGAGTAAGAACAAAATCTAGGGCATTGGGTGGAGCACAGAACTCACCTTCACCATCACCTTCCGCAACAGGGGAGCTCATGCGGACATTGCTTTGAAAAGATTTAGTGAAAGGGAATAGCTTGGAGATAGGCATCATTGCTTCATCATCATAATTGCCAGCCTTTACTTGTTAGAGCAACGACCATTGGAATCGACCATTAGAATGGCTTTTCCTTTACATTTACCATGAACAAAAAGGACCACCTTTTTTTTAAAGTAGCGGAAGATCTAGGATTAGGATCATTAATACAATTCCAGAAGCTTTCTTAGGAGCAGCATTACCATGATACATATGCTAAGCTGAATTTCTTAGAACCACCAAGGACTTAGGCTTAGCTTGCACCAGATTGACTTGCTCAACCCAGGTGCCAGCAGAGGCTTGCCTAATAGCCTTGGAGAGAAGTTCAGCTAAGCACTTTTGCTTAGGATTCTTAAGCAGACATATCTTGACTTCCTTTTGGAGAATATTCAATAAGGGACATTTATTACTTCAGAGTTACAAAAAGAACAAAGAAAAAAATCTTCATACCATATAATATAACCACATGTCTTACCACCGGCCCTTTTTACTTCAAAGCATACTCAAGTAGGGGCTCGAGATAACCACACACATAGGCTCTTGCAAATCTAATCTTATTTCTAACAAGAGATCTAACATCCAACTTAACGAGAACACCAATATTATTAGAAGCAAATAGACTAGCAATTGACTCAAAGTTTAGCAAATCAGTAGGGAATCTAGGAATACGAACCGAGAGATCAACCCACTTAATCTCCTCTAAATAAGGGTCAAAATCAGGTTTCCAAGGCTGATTGACAAAGAGCTCACCTTGAACATGCCATGGTCTTTCAGAACATACTAAGAATAGATCATTAGGGTTAGCAAAACGAAGAAAAATCCAATGATTTCCCATTTTAATATATTCAACATCTCCCTTAACAATCTTCCAATCAACTTTAGTTTCAGAGATAATAGTACAAATATCCAACGGATCACCCAACATCTTAGCAACCAAACAAGACTTAGTTAACTCATCAATATCTTTCTGAACTTGGGAAAGTTCATCTAGAATTACGGGGGGTTAGATTCAATACAAGACTGGGAAAATTGACATTACTAGGGGAGAGAGAACCAATAATCTGACTACGTTTGCCCCACAATGAGCAGAAGCACAAAGAGGTCTTCCATAATCCATAGATGGATTAGATAAAATAACATTCTTAAAAGAGAGATTATCAGCCATAAGAGACGCAACAAAAACTTTTGAACTAAATAATTACAAATTTAAATAGAGAAAGTTGACAAGCTCAAGAGAGAGAGAGAGATGAATGAAGGGGATTAACCCACCAAGAGAATGTATAGTACTTAGGGTTTGAATGACCCAACTACACAGAAGCAAATCCATGGGGCTGAGAAATGATACCTACCATCGCATTAAATGCGAAGCTTGTCTGCAAATCTAATAACTTCAAAGAAATAAGATGGGCACGCCAAAAACTGGCACAAAGAAGGACACTAAACTCTCTGAGGTAGAGATACCTCTCATAAACACTCAAAATACTCACATACCTCACTTTACCTTCCTGTGAAAAAATAAATGAAGAAAGAGAAACACTCTTTCAAAAAGCCCTAAATTTGCAATGAAACCCCAGACAAAAGGAGGGAAACTCAATTATCCCTAACAAAAGGATAACAATCTGATGATGAGCAATACCAAGCTGGAAAATAGGCCTGCAACTTGAATTAGGTAACTTTAATTGAAAATTAATTCTATACTTGTAAAGTGTAGGGGGCTTATCGTTGAAGCTAGGGTAATTGAATTTGAAGACGGAAACCAGAATAATTAACACAATTAGCTGGCGGACAACATAATTAAGAAGCACATTAAGGCTTAGCAAGATCCTTAGGATCATTTTTTTCTTTGTGGGCTTTTAATTAGAACATGAATTGGGGATTTGGGATTTTATCGGGCTTCTAAGGCTCTTGGGAGTACGAAAAGGGGCTTTCTCCTTTTTTCTCCTCCTCTTTCTCTTTCTAGCTTTCTCTCTCATATTTTTTTCTCTATCTCTCTCATATCCACCCCTTTTAAAAGTGGGAAGTTCCCACTGTTCACTGTAATAGTAAACTGACTGATAAAATGTTGATATTTTTGTAGATAAGGAAAGCTAATCTGGACCACACATCACCTACTCTATCTCGTCGTTCCATCTCCTGATCTCCTCTATCTCTTTATTTTCCAGATTTTCGTCTACCACATCCTCCTCCTTTTCTTTAATTTGTTTCTTCCATCATTTTTCAATTTGCTAAATTCGATTTGTGAGTGAGGAGAGAGAAAGCCATTTTCTGCATCATCAAATGGTGTTGGTGGTCAAGGCGAAGGAGATGATGAAGAAGATAAGGAGTTTTAGAGCGTATTTGAAATTGTAAGTAATATATTTTCATTCAAATCGATTATTTTATTGTTTTGTTAGGGTGTGGTGTTGATGTTGAATCAATAAATTTGGGAAAAAAGCTAATTAGATTTTCTAATCCTCTCTTCTCTCCTGAACTCCCCTGTAGATTAAGAAAAACCCCTGTGTTTTATTTTGCTGCAGCTTTTGAACCTCTACTTAAAGACGGTAGACAAATCCAACATTTTTCTCAGAAGCGTGGTAGTTTGCTCTATTGTAATCTTTCTTCGATACTTTCAGAAGTGAAACCACAATTTTGATGAATTTCAGTTTTCGTTTATAATTTTGAATTTTTGCTAAATTTATTTGCGGTTTCGTAGGGATTTGTTCTGTCGGGCAAAGGAAGCATTTCTCGACTGGAATGTATAGTTTGGGATTCGTATAAACCACATGAATTCTCATGTATACTCGTAAATCTAAGTAAGATTAGCTTTTTGTTGGCGATTTTAAGATTATTTTGTTTTTGTTGCTTTTGTTGTTCTTGTTTAACATGATAATCGAGTTTTTTTTACTTCCAGAGCTTCTCTTCTGCATACTACTAAAGATGGAAGACATATCAGGTAATTTGTAATAATTGAGTTTTGAAGGAGATTAGCCTGCCCATTATGAAATGCATCACTCTGAGCATCTTCGAAGGCAATATAATGCTTTATATGTGGCTTTTTGTGCTATTACATATATTTCATCATCATTTCCATTATTTTATTATACGTTAAACTCGAAGAGCCTTTAGTCAATTGTCATTTATAAGAGTTGAGCTATTACATTGGTGAAACGGTGTTCTCTCTTATGTCTATTATAAAGCTTTTGGGGTACCACAAGGAAGTGGTTCCTTGATCTCTAACTTCATTTTGTCAATGTTTGGCGAGGAAAGAGGAAACTTATTATTTCTTAGTTGTTTTGTATATTTGAAAACAACCTTATGTGCCCTTTGGTTTCCAGAAATTAAGGTTCGATTTGGTTCCATTTAAGCT
Organism: Beta corolliflora; assembly: GCA_947648045.1. Taxonomy (NCBI): domain Eukaryota; kingdom Viridiplantae; phylum Streptophyta; class Magnoliopsida; order Caryophyllales; family Amaranthaceae; genus Beta; species Beta corolliflora. The sequence continues at coordinate 45,153 of CANSZD010002759.1, read as the reverse complement.
TAATTTGGTTGTTAGTTGCGTCTTCATTTTTACTATTCCTTCTACTCTTGCCTGCATCCTTCTATGAAGGGCTGCGTGAGCCAAATTTTACATGCTTTACAACCATGTTGATGGAGTCTTTTTTAGAGGAAATACAGTAGGCCCCCAATTTCTCGAAGGATTTGTCATGCAGTTAATCTTTCTAATAGTCTCATATGTAATGCGTTGTCTCCCTTGAAGTGTTGATGATGTGTGCAGCTTCGTCTTTGACTCACACTGATTTCAGATGTTTGTAATTTCATTTTTTTTGGATCCTACATTTGGTTTGACATTTTTTTTTGCACCGCACCCTGCTTGATTTGTCCTAAGGCTGCTGGTAACCAGTTGGTGTTTAGTATGACCATCTCGTGGTTTACTAAGCACCACCTTTTTGTCTTTCCTGTTTCAGTGTTTTCAGATAGGTTGTACATCTTTGCCTTTTTCCTTTTTAAAAAAATGTACATGAGAGAGTTTGTATGAGTTGAATTCAGCACGCATTAGTATCTGTAATATTCATGCAACTGGTTGCACGCTGATATCAGTATAGTAGCTGAGTTAGCCAAAGGTTTACCGATGCTATCAGCTGTTAAGGTGCTCTTTCTTTAATTTTGTCGTTATCTCATTAGGTGTTCGTATGTATTAGGAGGTCATTTATGCCTTTGACTCTGAAAATTTACATGATTTATATGTCATCAGTTTCTTCTCAGACCTACTTTTTATGGATTAGTAGACGGAGGATCATGACATGGTTATAATCTTATCTTGTACATGGATCTAAATTGGGTCTATATTCCATTCTTCTCTTACTTATGCTATCTCGCAAATAGGGTAACATTCAAGCAAGATATCTTGGATGAAACTAGAGACATGGCTTTCACATCATTTAGCGAAGAGTGTGAGAACCCTATTCAAGCTCTCATCTGATGAAATTTACTCACGATGAAAGACGCAAGTGTTTTTCTTTTTCTTACAGATCTTATTTTTCTTGTTATTATCAAACAATGAAATGTTAAGATCTTTGTGCTATGAGGTAGTCTACAACCCATATACTGTTGCAAAGAAAGCTATAATAAGCACAATATATATTACAGTTACAAACATCACAGATGCACCAAAGAAAAACTCCCTTAGATACATGAGCAAAATACATTCAGACAGGAATACACATATTCAAAGACTGACTTACCACAGTTTATATAAAATTATCCAATCATAGTTAGCCCATCATGATGTTCCTTTTTAGTTAGCATTTAATTGTGAATATCAAAGTGGCTCCCAATGATTTGCTTCAGGTTGCCCAGGGGGTGGGTACTTCTTTGCCCTATGTTTGCATACTTTAGGAGACATGGGTTGTAGAGCAAGTGCCTAAACCTTTTCTTCTACGCAAAAGCAGAAGCGATATGCTCTTATGTTATCTTATGTCACATCATCAAGTTTGATGGCATTCATGGATTATGGTCTAAGGGTAATACACCTCATGAGTATTACAAAAAAATATGGTTGTAGATTATTAACTCTCCATTTTTAGTTGATATGAGGTAAAATCATATACTATGTATAAAGCATGAATTACAATTCTTTGAGTTTGGTCGGAACTACTGTTAAATAAATTGCTCATTTGAATTTAAATCAGTTATACTCATTCATTTAAAAAGTTGTTATGCTTATTATGTTATTCCTTCTTCTATATTCTTATCATTTGTTCTTTCTCTTTTGATCTTCTTACAATCTTGGCTTTTTTAGTTGGAGAATTAACTTTCTTGGCCAGAATCCGGCATTAAGAGGTTTTTTTAAAATAAAAGGTTTTATGAGGTGCTTTTTCACAAAACATCAAAGGTTTTACAAGGTTTATATATATTGTTCCCTTTTTGAAACTGAAGTTTGTCCTTTATTATCTGCAACAATTAAAGTGGTCATTGGTCATTGGTCATTCTTACATAAGATTTTTTAGTCTCTAGAGAAATGATACTATTATGTCCACCACTATTACATTACTGTGAGTTTGTCTGTGAGCTTAAAATGAAAGATGAAAGGAAGTGGAAGCTCAAGTATGACATTTGTTAACGAGGAGGGGAGTACGTTGTAGAGAATCCAGCTGATTCTCTCACAGATTTAGTTCACAACAGAAAATTATAAGACAAAGATTAGTCACCAAGGATAGATTTATTGTTTTAACACAAAATCAGAGTAATCCTCTTCAATACAATTCCTAACCACTTCGAGAAGATTAGGTTTCTCCCAATAAAAAGAAAATACAAGCAAAGAGATAAGTAATAATTTCTTCCTATCTCAGCTCACTTCTCTCCTTATTTATACTACTCTTCTAGCTTCATTACTATGATTTCCCAGCTGTACTAGTCACCCTGTCCTCTGTATGTTCTCGGGAGTATTCCCTGTGCCAATTCCCTGAAGTTCTACTAACAGCATCCATGATCCCCAAGTGAGGTGCAGACCTCCACCTGGCTTACACATGTTCATCCTTCTCTTGTCCTGCATTTACCCCCTGGACCTCTTTTCTTTCTCTAATAAGTAATTAGGATAGGTTGTCTATGTGGATTATCTTCATTACCTACCCCCCCTAAAGAGCCAACTTGTCCTCAAGGTGGAAAGATAGAACCATTTGCTTGATGGTGGTGAAATCTTCCCAAGTTGCTTCAAACAGAGGGATCCCCTTCCACTGGATGAGCACTTCCAAAGAGTGTGATCCTCTATTGGTGTGGTTTTGCCTGACTCCCTGTGAACTTTCAGGTTCTACCTCCATAACTAGCTCTTCATTCAATTGGGGAGGGATGTTAGGAGAGCAAGGACTATCCCCAATGACTTTCTTAAGCTTTGAAATATGGAAGACATGATGAATCCGGGCTGTGTCAGGTAAGGCTAGCATGTAAGCCACTGTGCCAATCTTCTGGAGGACTTCAAATGGACCATAGTACCTCGTAGAGAGCTTTTCATTGTGTAACACCCCGACAATTCTCTCTTTTCTAAAATTCCTTTTTAATATAAAACTTAGAGAATTATCAAAGTATTATCGCCCGTGTGAAAACGTATCGGCTTATTCAGAATTTTGCAGCGAAAAAACATAATAATAAACTTTATATATAAAACTTAGTCAACCACAAAGTCAACTCTAAAAGTCAAACCAACCAAAGTCAAAGTCAACGCCAATAGTCAAAGTCAACTACGAAAAGTAAAAGTCAAATTATGATAAATAATCTACACAGCTCTCCAATCCTGAACCCATGATGCATCATCTTCAAACCTGTAGATGGACAATGCACTATTGATCCCTAGAGACTACTCACCAAAAGGGTCATCACAGGATCAATAAGACATAGCCATGATCAACATACATACACAAACGCACGTAATCAGCAAAGCTGAGTACTACATAATGAATAAATAAACAAACCTAACATGATACTAATAAATAATAAACAGGAACAAATAATAATATAATAACTTTGCAGATAACTTTTACTGAACTAAACTTCACAACCAATATTTAAATTACTTTAGATGGAATAGTCAATGGAACGAGTTGTCTGACTAAAACCAGCCTTCCCTTTGGAAGACGAAATACGGGCGCGACTCCGTATTCCCATGACCTACGATATCGAGGAACCTTTAAAATAATAATAGGACACGGTGATCAATCCGGTCCCATGAAAAGCCATGGGCTACCACCATGTACTCCAACTCATACTTGTCCAACACTTCAGACGTGCACAAGTCTAAAGTTATTGTTATTCACGTTTCACTTTACATGATTAATAATTTATTCACTTGTTATGACTCACAAGTAGTACAACTAATATAATCATCAAACAATCATAAACTTCCATTTTTATCTTAGGACTAGATAAGGTGATCAACAACAACTTAACAACCCAAGATTAATTCCAACTTTAATTCATAACCTACCTTTATTTGTTGAACCAAGTCAACAACCAACCAACCTTTCATAGGTATAATAATTCAACTTACCAAATAAGTCCCTCGGTCCTTATAAAGTAATTAAATAATCAAAAGGGAACAACATGATTCAATCATGATCCAAACCAATATATATATATTAATCCCTCATATGAATTAATACAATAAAGTTCCCAAATCTCATATGCTTGCATCAATCTTCCATACAAACATAATATAAACATCATAACCAACATGTTTCACACACACTAGTGCATAATTGCCCTAAAGTATCACCCCAAAAGTGTTACCTAAAGGCCTAAAAGTGTTACTCTAGACAATAGGTAACACTTTTATAAGTGAAACATCTGCCCGTGCTACCTATTCTCTAAGGTAACACTTTCCAATGTTAATGTTTCACTTTCTCAAGTGTTACTTAAAATTCTCTAATGTAACACTTTTTTTTACTAATGTAGCATTTTTGTAATGTTACTTATAATTTTTTATGTAACACTTTTTCATCTATAGTAACATTTTCTATTTCATCTCTTGAATTATAGTAACACTTTATTAAATATTATGTATCATTTTAAGTCAGCATATGTAACACTTTATTAGATATTAAACAACACTTTTTGTTAGCAAGCTTTATAATAACACTTCTATTTCACTTGTCTTATAGTAACATTTTTAAATTTATCGACTCATATACAGTTATTATAATACTAAAACTTATAAACGTAATAACGAAGAGGAAATAATGAAATGATATTATAATATAAATGAGTACAAATACTCGACGGTTATTGTAAAGAATGAGCCATAAGAGTAGTATTCATCAATTGAAAATGTACTATTGCGTTCAAAATACATATAATTTATATGAAAATCCAGTCATGATATATATAACTCCCAAAATAAACCTAAATCAATCTTATGGTCATTTCTTTCTTTCGTCTTCAATTTCATCGATCTACCCATGCATGCATGTTTCCCGAAGCATCATGCCTACTTGGAACTCTAATCCACTATCTTCATCATCCTGCAATATGAACAAAAAAAATAAGAATTTTCAAAGTCTTATATGATAAGAGGACTAGTTATGATATACCTGTTGTAAAAAGAAAAGCAAATCAATCTTCATTACGTCATAATGAACTTCCTCCATCTTATCTTACATTAGAAATACGGGAAGCAATATCAATATCTACCAAATTGAAGTTGCGATCGAAAAACTTAGCCTAAATAAATGTAAAGGCGACCAAACTTACAACATTATATTTAATAGGCTCGTAAGTCGCTTTTGTATATTTTGTCCACTTTCCTCTTTTGAGATTCTTTGTACAACCGTGCTTGGGATGGTCATTTCTTCTCATTATCTTGTTGTTGCTACCATGGAAATAATATAAAAAAATTCAAGATACATATAAGTTACATGATCGTACCAAGGGATGATAAGAAAAAATAAAACAAAGTGATTATTATTCATTGTAATTAATTTACCAATTCATGTTCCTTCCTTGCAAAGCTCATAGAACCCCATAATGTGCCTATCTTTTTACTTGGTACCGCTTAGGTTTTTCCTTCTTGCTTTCTTCCCGCATGTTAAGAATAAAATAAACACCGCTTAAAAAGTTCCTTTCAAAAGGGTACTTTGTGACATCATGGGTATGCGCTAAAGTTGTTGGAGCATAGAGTTGAAAGCACCAACCACTATGAGGAACAGCTAACCATGAGATTAAAGCGAAAAAAAAAAATCAAGCCAGAATGGTCGATACACTAACAAATGCAACTAACCTACATGTAAGTAGTTCAATGGTTCCACCATTGGTGGTGGAATGATACTAAAATCTCGCTAGACCATTAGGAACAAAAAAACAAGGTTAAGATGAGCTTATATATTGTTGAGAACAAAGATGCACCACCAACCGACAATGAAACCACACCCTCGAGTATACGTATATGTAACAAAGCTATAGGATACGTTTATCGAAAATTAAGGTCTTGTCTTTACTACCAATATCTTCCTACTATTGTTTATGTGATATAAGGAAAACTCAATTATGTGCTACTATATCCAATTCTAATTATCCGCAGGAAGCTAGAATGATCCATATGATTTAAAATATCGGAACCAAGGTGTTCCAAGTGACCCAAAACACTTTCAACCTTCCCTTGTTCTAACGTTGGAGTTTGGCTTAAGTGAACTCACAAATCAAAAGCAACAAAATAATAATTCAAACTATAAATCCCACAAATTTATAGATCATTCATAAGTCCATTCTATAAATGAACAACTAAATTTACATGAAAAAAGAAGTAAGAAAATTTAGGCAACAAAGAAAATAAAAAGGTAACCAAGCAATTGAAATTTTAGAATTTCCAACGGGTCACACAAATTGAAATCGCACAACAAAAAATTCAAAATGCGGTTCAATCACAAAAATTCAACCTCGTGAACAGAGAAAACTAAGAATTAGAAGGAGAAATTATACCATTCTCAAGATAAGGACCATTGAGTAACAATGAAGATAGCTTCGAATCCGTATATCTTCGCGATTACATAAATTGGGGAACTTGACTAGCGGGAGAGAGAAAGAGGTGATTTCGGATTTAGGGTGCAAAACGCCGCACCACCGCACCGTGCCATTCGCGCGGCACCGCCCACCAACCGACGTAACGCAGAAGAAGAGGAGGGAAATGGAGGCGAAGGCGAGCGGCATGAAGAGAGAGAACAACACCATCAACAACGACGACAAAAAATTATGGCGCCGACATAAAGGGTTGGGACAAAGAGAAGCTATGGCGACGGCAAGGCACCAATCAAAGACCCATGGAGAAGGGGGAGCAGAGCAAGCAGCAACAACGCGCCTGTAGAACACGAACACAGGAGAGAGAAAAGCAGGGAAACATCAACAACAAAGAACGGCGACACAAGGTTCACGGCGGCGGAATCACCGCAAGCAAAAGGCGGCGGCGGCGCGCTGGACGGGGAGGAGAGCGTGAGATGCGAGGGAGAGAGAGAGGAAGGAGGATTGAGGTTTTCGGGTGAGAGAGAGAAGCCACGAGGAGTGGGGGTTTTGGGGTGAGAAACGACGAGGAGGTTTGAGAAATGAAGACGGGTTTATGGTTTTAAAACAAAACCGACAAATGGGCTAAAGGCAAGGAGGAAATCCGACTTCATTTTGCTATTTGGTTAAATACCACTCAATAACTAAAACCCAAAATAATTTAATAATAATAAATATAATAACAACTTCATAAAATTAAATAAATAAATATATCACAAATACGTCAAATAAAAATTCATATTCTAACCCAAATAAAATAAGAAAATCCGAAACATAATTAACTTAATAAATATAATTAGCATTTAATAAACGCTTTTAAAAAATAGGGCTATTACGTGTTACCTAAAGGTGTTACCTATCTGAAAGTGTTACATCAAAATGTTACTCAATTGAAAAAGTGTTACTTTAAAATGTTACTTATAAAAATGTGTTACATTAAGTGTTACATATTGATTAAGTGTTACCAAGGTGTTACATATATATTCGAGAAACTTGAGTTTTGAAAAGTGTTACCTCATACATGTTACCTAAGACCAACTTTGTACTAGTACAACGGCATAAAACATGCAATCCAACTTTAATAGAAATCACAAATGAACTAAAAATAGTTCCCTATACATGATACTACATAATTCTTATCCTTAGGACATGATACTAGTCCAATCAATACATAGGTATGTACGTACCTTGTGTAGATAAATTGAGAGGCCACTTTCACAACCTTAAAAGTCGCCTAAAGAGAATTCTCCGCCTAAAACAACCAATATAAATCCACAATCAATCCCTTATAAATTTACAGCAATAATAAAATACTTCAAACCCTTCTAAAAAGTGTTTAGAAACCTTTTCCATTATTAAAACTTGATTATTAAAACCTCCTAGTATAGTACTACTACACTAGTTGTTAAAAACTCTCAAAAACCCATGTTTAAATAATTAAAACTCCATCAACAATACTCTTTTCAAATTTCCAGCAACATATAATATATTTAAACTCTTTTTAAACATACTTAAACATATTTAAAATCATAGGAATAAACAATTTCATAAACTATAATATACTACTATGATTTTCCAACCTTTAAAACCCTAAAAATCCATGCTTTGATAATTAAAAATCCAATTCAAACATAACAAGTAAATATGAATTTTTATTTCTTCCATACATAAATTATATAATCTTAGATTCATAAATAAATCATCAAACTATAACTTTTAAACATAATCATATTAAAACAAATCTTAAAATCATAAACTTTGCATTGAAAATAACTTGAGGAGGAAGAAATTAACCAAAGCAAGAAAGGAGGAGGAAAACGCCAGCGGGGGAGGCGGCGGCTGTCCTGGCTAGCCGGTCGTCGGTGGCGGTGGTCGCACAAGGAGGAGCGACGGTCGACGAGGAAGAGAGAGAAGAAAAGGAAAGAGGAGGGCCGAAAATCTTGGGGAAAAAAGAGGAGAGAGAAAATAAAGTTGTGTGGAAAAATTTTGGGGTTTTGGGGGGTTTTATAGGTTTCCCTTGTGGGCTTAGGAAAAGGTAATTGGGCTCAAACTAGAGTTTAATGATTGATGAATTTAGTGTTTGGGTTCCTCATACCCAATTAGGAATCCTTTTCCATATCCAAAAAGTGTTTTAAGCTTTTCAAATATTTTTCAAAGCATAGCTAGACAAAATGTTTAACTTCTTTAAATCATTAAAATAATTACTTTGACTTTCAAATAGTCAACCTTTAAAGAAATAAATCATTTAAATACTAAAATATATATAAATTTAAATATATATATAACTATACAATAAAATATATTTATAAAATTCATAAATTTACGAGGAATTACACATTGGCTCTGTTGGCCAAACATTTTTGCCTGTAAGGTTGCAACCTTAAGTAGACCATATCACCTACTGTTAATGTTGCATCCCTCCTTTTTGCATCAGCTTGTTGCTTCATGTGTTGTTGGGCCTGGATTAATTGAGCTTTGAGATCATCTAAGATGGCTTCCTTCTCAGTGAGCAGCTCATCTAGAGAGGAGAGTGGGGTGTGCCCAACTTGGTATTTGACCATAGTGGAAGGGTCCCTACCATATAATGCCTTAAAAGGGGTGCATGATATAGCATTGTGATGGGAAGTATTATACTAATACTCGGCCTAGTGCAACCATTGTGACCATTTCTTAGGCTACCCTTGGATGAAGCATCGAAGGTAGGTCTCTAACCAGTTGTTCACTATTTCACTCTGCCATGTGTCAGAGGCTGGTAGGAGGTGCTCCTATGCAAAGCAGTCCCTTATAACTTGAAGAGCCCTTCCAAAATCAACTCATAAACACCTTGTCCCTGTCTGAGACAATAGTTTGGGAAAAACCATGTAACTTCACCACTTCTTTGCAGAATAACTGAGCCACTGTAGGGGCTGTAAAGGGATGTCTAAGGCTAAGGAAATGGGAGTATTTAGTGAGTCTATCCACTACTATAAGTATTGTATCCACCCCATGGGATTTTGGCAAACCCTCAATGAAATCCATGCTTATGTCCTCCCAAACCTATGAGGGAATTGGTAGGGACTGCAACATACCATGTGGCTTCAAGGATGAATGCTTCTGTTGTTGGCAGGTGTGACAAGAGGTGACATGTTGTTGAACCCTTCGTCTCATCCCGGCCACTATTATTCCATAGCTTGACCTATGATAGGTCTTGAAATCACTTGAATGGTCCCCAACAGGTGAATCATTGTACTCCTTAAGTAACTCCAACACCAAGGGTGATGCCTTGGGTATCACCACTATCCCTTTATAAAGTAAGGTGCCCTGCTCCAAGGTATATCCCATAGGAACTGGTTGCTGATTTTGGATGCAGCTCGTGAGTTGTTTGATGAAAGGATCATTTTTTATGTCCTTTTTTAAATTCTCCCACTGAACTCTGTTGTTCGAAATCATTGTGCACAAAATGGCTTGCTGAAATTCCCTGCTCAAAGCATCAACCACTATGTTTGCAGGACCAAGTTTATATTGTATCTCAAAATGATACCCCGTCAATTTCCCCACCCATTTCTGATATTCCAAGCCCACTTCTCTCTACTCTATTAAGAATTTTAAACTATGTTGATCCGTTCTGATTATGAACTTATTCCTAAGGAGATAATGCCTCCATTTTTGCACTGCCGTCACAATTGCCATGAGCTCTTTCTCGTATATGGATTTGAGTCTAGCCTGCTGCCCTTGTAAGTGACTATAGAAGGCAGTTGGTCTATTTTGTTACAGCAACACAGCTCCAAGTCCAAACCCTGAAGCGTCTGTTTCTAGGACAAAAGGTTGGCTGAAATCTGGCATGGCTAGCACAGGGGCCTTGGTCATGGCTTCCTTGAGTGTGAGGAAAGCCTTTGTTGCCTCAAAGGCCCACCCAAAGTTATCTTTTTTAAGCTGGTCAGTGAAGGCTAAGGCTATTTTCTTTGCCCTATGCTTTTAGGAAGATTAATTCCTTAGGCTTCTCTTTTTCTGTTGAGGCGGCGTATCCCTGGATAAACTTTCTATAGTATCCGGTTAAGCCTAGGAAACCCCTCGGTTCTTTCAGATTCTTGGGGATTGGCCAATCTATCATGGCATGAATTTTTGCTTGGTCAACTGCCACCCCTACCTGAGATATAACATAACCTAAATAAGCTACTTCCTTTTTTCCATATTCACACTTTTTTCCATTAGCGTAAAGTTGGTGTTGTGCGAAGAGTGTAAGTACCATGGAGAAGTGTTGTTGGTGCTCTTCTTATGTTTTCCTATACACTAAGATGTCATCAAAAAGTACAAGCACAAATCTCCTAACGTAGGGTATAAAAAACTGCGTTCATCGAGGATTGAAAGGTGGCCGGTGCGTTGGTCAACCCAAAAGGCATGACAAGGAATTCGGCATGCCCTTCATGAGTCCTAAAGGCTGTGTTTAGGCACATCACTGCTCTTCACTCTCACTTGGTGATACTCAGATTTTAGGTCTAATTTAGAGAGGATAGCAGCACCATATAACTCATCTAGCAATTCGTCAATTATGGGGATGGAATACTTATATGGGATTATGACCTTGTTGAGAGCTCTATAGTCCACGTAATATCTCCAGCTGCCATCTTTCTTATTAATTAGAAGAACATGAATGGAAAATAGGCTCTAAGACATTTGTATGATCCTTGCCTTCATCATATCATGTATCAACCTCTCAATCTCCTCTTTTTGCACCTGGGGATACCTATAGGGCCTCACGCTTATAGGATTTGTTCCTTCTTTCAGGACTATGGCATGTTCTAACACTCTGTGAGGTGGTAGACCCATGGGCATATCGAACACCCCTTCGAATTGTTGTAAAATGGGTTGTAAAAATTCTGGAGCCAGGGCTATATGGTCCGGCTCCTTTTCCTTGTTCTCCTCATCCCCCTTCAACTGATTATACTCCACTAAGAACCCTTGACTTTGCTTCTGAAGGATTCTCAGCATCGCCTTTCAAAAAAAAATTTGATTTGTCTAAGGCGGGTTCACCTTGGATGGTCATCGTATTCCCTCCTACCTTGAATTTCAAGGTTTGTGTCTTCGAATTTGTGGTCATGGTGTCAAGCTTCTACAACCATTGTATGCCCAAAATAAGGTCAGAATTTCCCAAAGGGTGGGGTAAGAATATTCAATGATGTATAATCCTTGAATGTGAAGGAAAACTGACTTGAACAATCCATGGCTTTCCACGGATTCTCAAGTGCCTAGCGACACTCCACAGGAAGGGGAAAGGGTGGTTGTAAGCTAAAGTTTGGTGAGGGTGTCGGTGGATATAAAATTATGGGTGGCTCTGGGGTCCACCATGATAACTACTTCTTGCCCTTTAATCTCTCCAGCTACCTTGAGTGTTTCGGGGTTGGAAATGCCAATCACGGAGTTGAGGGATATTTCAGGTGGTGTTTGTGTAGGTTGGGGCGGTTCCGAGGTGGTTTCACGGGGTTCTTCCAAGTTCAGCTCCTCCCTAATATCATCCTCCTCTGCCTGAGTCAGCAGAACACTCAGCTCCTTATTTCTACATTTATGCCCTATGTGCCACTTGTCGTCGCACTTAAAGCATAAGCCCTTATCCCTCTTGTGCTACATCACTCTCTCACTTAACCGTCTCACTCCACTGGTGGTTTTGGTGGTGTTGGTTGGCTGAGTGGAGAAATTTTGGGTGTAAAAATTTTGGGTGTGGGAATTTTAGGGTTGGTTGACTGATGAAAAAGAGGAAGTTGGGTTTGTGGTTTTGATTTGATTTTGGGCATTGTTGGATTGGTATGGGTATGTGAGATATTGGGCCGAGTTAGTATTACCCTTCCCATAGGATGTGGTTAATGAGGCTCCATAATACTTCCTCCGTTCTTTAATAATTGCAACATGCAGAGGTTGTACATTTTTTAAGGAGATGAGAGATGGAAAAAGGGACCCATGTGATAAAGAGATAGATAGAGAGAAAACATAGTCAAATTTAGTAATGTTGCAATAAATATAAAACTTCCAAATAAGGGAAATATTGCAATAATAAAAGAACGGAGGAAGTATTACTTATAGGTCGTGGCTTGGACTTTGGCTTCCGCTTTTAAAGCGAGATCCATAGCGTGGTCCAATGTCCTAGGCCCAAGAAGCCTTACTTCAACTCTAATGTCCTCGCGCAACCGGTTTATGAACTGGCCCTTGGCCACCTCCTCATGCACCCCATCCAAAGGAGCCAACAACTCTATAAACCTCCGGGGAAACTCCTGCACACCTCCGGTCTGCTCTAAGTCCAACCATTGCTCGTACAATGTGCCGGTAAACGTTGCCCTAAATTGCCTGAGTAAAAACATCTTCATCTCCTCCTAAGTTCCGATGGGGTGGCGTTTATGCTCCCATTGGTACCAAAACAGAGCATCTTCGTCAAGCGCCACCACTGCCGCCTCTACCGTGTCTGGCTCCGACAACTGGTAGAATTTAAAAAACCTCTTCGCCCTTAGAATCCACCCATCAGGGTTGTTTTCGTCAAAGAAAGGCAAATCCAGGCGTTTGTGTAATAGCCCACCGTCATAACACCTAATAAATCATCCTAGGTTATACTTAATAGCATTAGCGGAAGCAAGTCAAAGGAACCGATACGGAGGTTGTCACCTGCTGGAGTCAAACCCATTAATATGGCTGGGTTGACTCTACGAGCGAAGTTCAGAAAACATACATCTTACAAAATATAGTTTAGTTATTACAGAAAATAGAGTAAAGTAGTGCAAAATATACATCCAAGCATCCTTCACAAAAGTCATTTAGTAATAGGAGATGATCATGTTCAAGTTCTGGTTCGCTATGGATGCAGACATTACATATTCCTAGAGCTTTCCGGCCGCCTACCTTGTTAATTCCTGCACAAAGAGTCTGCCCCCACCAGGACAGGTTCACAGAACAAAATCAGCTTAAGCTGGTACACAAATCAATCCAAAAACTACTTTCGGTGGCTGAAAAAAAAATAAGGAGTTACACTCCATCATTACCACGCAAATAAATGTCTTGTCAAAACGTTACTAACACAAGTTTACAAATATCCAGTGTTCAAACAAATTTATTTGCTAACATCTCATATCATGAACACAAGTTAAACTGAATAGACTTAGCGCGGGAAGAAGAGATCACACATTGAGGTACACTAAGGTGTAGGCCTCCACGCAATTCGGAGCTTAAGCCCCTACTATTTTACTCGCTTGCAAGCTGTTATAGGACATGTCCTTACACATAATACACACACTCCTCTTCCCCTACGCAAAAACGGATTCAAATTCACAAATACTAATCACAATTACAAAAATGGGTTCGAAAATGCTTTGCTTTCATCATTGAGTTGCAAAACCATTCCAAGACTTTGGTCAGTAGCAACATGACTTTGAGTTGCAAATAAACTCATGAGATCACTTAAGCAATACCATTCCAACTTATAGAGTGGAACTTTGAAGTAAGATGAGTAAAAAGGATGTTCTGATTTCGTGAAAGAAGGTTTCTCTTGAACAAACCTTTATCTTGAGGTTAACCCTTGACAATATAAGTTATTAGGTTACCAAGACACTGTAAATCTCTAATTATTTTAGAGAAATTCTTCCCTTGAAAAGTCTCTTGAAAATCAAGCATAGTTCGTCATTAGAAACGTGATTTTAAGTGGTTTTTCCGCATTTAGTATAATGAGAAACGAGGAGATAAATTTTTTGGCAAATCTCCACTAGTTAAATATAGTATATTATTGCCAAGACCTCACCATAAATGTACTAAAATATTTCTCCCACAATTCCATGAGTAATCATTTTGTTAAAACAGTAAAACGATGTTATTTAAACACCACTCCTAGTGCATAGGATCAACTATCAATTCAAGAAAAACTTTTAGACCATCAGCATATAGATGCAACCTCATTATCATCATATAACCTACTGCCCAAATCGAGCCAACATCAACCAAAACACAAGCACGCAAAATTCTTAAGAAAAACCGATAAAGCATACTTAACTAGCTTCTAATGGTAAAAGAACACAACTTTCATTTGCTTTCTTAAACATGCAATGGTTAATCTTAACTTTAACAACATACACTGGCTCATAATCATTTAACTCAAAAAAAATAGTCCTCAAAATCGTTCTTACTGAAAACCCCAAAATTCATACTAAAACTAGTTCTCAAAGTGGATTGATTTTGTGTTCCTTAACTTCCAAAGAGTGCAACTCGATTTCTTATTCTCCTTAAGTTGTGATTCTGACTTTCTTAGGATCCTAAAACACAAATTTACATCCACAACAAATTTTATAAGAAAATACCCAAAGGAAGTACTTGAATTAACCCAAAACTTTCATTATACTTACTGGTTTCTTAGCTGAGGAAGATGACCCTATTTCTTGAACTTCTTTGCTCCAAAAGGTCGAGTTTTTTCCTTCCCAGTATGCACCTACGTATATAGAACAAGGATTAGGCTTTGCATGTAAGATTTAAGAGAGAAAAGTGGAAGAAATGAAGCTTGAAACCAGCCCCTACATGTACCGCAGGTTCTGGCGTGAGAACAGGGAGGAAGAGGGAACTTCTGGGCAGCTGAATTCTTTTGGAGTTTTGTGATGAAATTTTTGTGAGTAGTAGAGGATCATGTGAAGGAGGTTTAGCTTTATTTATTTCGTACTTATCATCCACTTGCAATGTTCTTCTGGAGTTTTTTCCACATTTGGTCCCGCACAACAAATTCATGCACTTCTTTTTGTCCTAACATGATTCCTAATTTGATATTATACCATATATAAGTGGTCTAAGTCCCCAAAAAAGTTGTTATCCTACTCTAAACACCCTTGACATAACTCTCCTTGATTAACTTAGGTCCCCTTAATTAAAAGAAGTCCCAAAGTTCATTCTATTAAACGTACCCATTAGTGTGCTTAATAGTCGCTTCTTAACTTCTCATCCTTCAATAACTTCACAAATTCGCACAATTACAAATTCTTAAAAACAACCTCGACCCTAATACTCACTTAGTATAAATGAGTTGGTTACTTATTATCAATTAAGGATATTACTCACATTTTATTTTCACTTTTCATGCAACAATTACACGTACGCACAAATTATTCACATCACATTTTCACACACGACTTATCATACGTATTAACCACGTACAATCACATTCTAATTTCGTAACTTAATTTACTTAATCACAGATTAAATTCTCGTCATTTACCGGCTATTACACGTTTCCCCCCTTAAGAAGTTTCGTCCCAAAACTTAAGTCATACCTTAGAAAAGTTGCGGATAACGGTTCCTCATATCAACTTTTTTTTCCCATGTAGACTCTTCCGAACCATGGCTCGACCATAACACCTTAACCAACGGAATGGTTTAATTTCGCAAAACCTTTTCCCGTCGGTCCTGTATCCGTATCGGTTTCTCCTCGTAACTAAGGGTTTCATCGAGTTGTAAGGGTTCATATGATAGCACATGAGAGGAATCATGCATATATTTCCGAAGTTGCGATACATGGAAAACGTTGTGGATACGGGACAGTTCAGTCGGTAATGCAATCTCATTCGCTACCTCACCGACTCTTCTAAGAATTTCATATGGTCCGATAAACTTCGGACTAAGCTTTCCCCGGATACCGAATCTTTTCACACCCTTAGTAGGGGAAACTTTAAGGAAAAATTTATCACCTACCTCGAATTCCAGTTTCCTCCTCCGTGTGTCTACATTTCTTTTGATGACCCTGGGCGGTTTTCATTTTCTCCCGAATTATTCGAACCTGATCCATGGTTTCTTGAATTAACTCTGTTCCCACTGGTATCCCACTTCTCAAATCATCCCAACAAATCGGTGTTCGACATTTCCAACCATACAAAGCTTCATATGGAGCCATTCCGATCGTGACCTGATGACTGTTGTTGTAAGAAAATTCTATCAAGGCCAAATGATCTTCCCAAGACCCTTGAAACTCCAAAACACATGCTCGTAACATATCTTCCAGCACTTGGATTGTGCACTCTGTTTGACCATCAGTGGCAGGGTGAAACGCAGTGCTAAACTTCAGTGTTGTTCCAAAAGCCTCTTGAAGTTTTTCCCAAAAGTGTGCTAAGAATTGAGGATCTCTATCTGAGATGATGGTTACCGGCACCCCATGAAGCTGAACGACATTTCGGATATAAGCGTCAGCCATCTGCATCTAACTCCATGTCTCCTTCATGGCAAGGAACCGTGCTGTTTTAGTAAGACAATCCACTATTACCCATATCGAGTCGTTTCCTTTCTTAGACCTCGGTAGAAACGGAATCCCATTTCCATTCTAGAACTGGTAGTGGTTGCAATAACCCTGGTGCTTTCTGACGATCAAACTTCACTTTCTGACATGTTAAACATTTTGCTACATATCTAGCTACATCACCCTTGAGGCCTTTCCACCAGAAATGTTTCTTAAGATCCTGAATCATTTTATCCCTACCAGGATGCACTGAATACGGGCTACTATGAGCTTCTCTCAAAATTTTCTGTCTCAAGGCCTGATCCTCGAGAACACACCATCGTTCCTTGATTCTAATGCTTCCATCTTCATGTTTCGCAAAATCCTGAGCTTCTCCAAATTTTATCTTTTCTTTGATGCCCTGCAGAAATTCATCCCTACCTTGCTTTTCTCGAAGATCTGTGCGCAAATCAGGTTGAACAGTTAAAGCGCTAATTATTCCCCGGACCTCCCCTGGACGGACTAAAATGAGCTCGAATAGCTCTATCTCCTTGCTCAATTCGTCTGGTATTACTGATAGGGGGTTTAATCCACTCCTTGGTCTTCTGCTGAGTGCATCAGCTACCTTATTTGCTTTTTCGGGATGGTACTGAATGTCGATGTCGTAGTCCTTGAGAAGTTCTAACCATCTTCATTGTCTCATGTTCATATCTTTCTGAGTGAAGATATATTTCAGACTTTTATGATCTATGAATACTTTGCAAGAAACCCCGTACAAGTAGTGTCACCACAATTTCAGAGCAAAAACCACTGCAGCCAACTCCAGATCATGCACTGGATAATTTTTCTCATCCGGACGCAGTTGACGAGATGCATATGCGATTACTTTCCCATGTTGCATCAATACACACCCCAGTCCCTCTTGCGAGGCATCACTATAGATTTCAAAACCATTCGTGCCTGAAGGAAGAGTCAAAACATGAGCACTAGTTAATCTCTGCTTCGATTCTTGAAAGGCTGCTTCACATTTTCCATCCCATTGAAATCGTGTGCTTTTCTTGATCAAATCGGTGATGGGTAACTTGAAAAATTCTTTACGAATCGTCTATAATACCCTGCTAGGCCGAGAAAACTTATGACCTCCGACACATTCTTCGGCGCTGGCCATTCCTCTACTGCCTTTATCTTTTCTAGGTCTACTGAGACACCCTCCTTCGATACTACATGACCCAAAAACTTTACTTCCTCCAACCAAAAATCACATTTACTGAGTTTGGCGTACAATTTCTCCTTCTGAAGTGTTGCTAATGCTGTTCTCAAATGGCCTTCATGCTCCTCACGATTTTTCGAGTATATCAAGATGTCATCTATAAAGATAACCACGAATTGATCCAAATACGGTTTAAAATAACATTGCATCAAATCCATGAAAGCCTCAGGCGTATTAGTCAACCCAAACGGCATGACTAGAAACTCATAATGTCCATAACGAGTGCGGAAAGCCGTTTTTGGAATATCTTCCTCCACAATCCACATCTGATGATACCGTGATCTCAAATCGATTTTTGAAAATACCCCTGCTCCTTTCAGTTGATCAAATAAGTCATCTATTCTTGGCAAAGGGTACCTATTCCGCATCGTGATTTTATTGATTTCTCGATAATCAATACATAGCCTCATAGAACCATCCTTTTTCTTGACAAAGAGTGATGGTGCTCCCCAAGGAGACACACTAGGTCTAATGTAACCTTTTTGCACAGCTCCTCCAATTGTTTTTTCAATTCTATCATCTCTGCTGGTGCCATCCTATACGGAGCCCTCGAGATCGGAGTGGCACCCGAAATCAGATCTATATGGAAGTCTACGATTCGGTGCGGAGGCAATCCCGGTAAATCCTCCGGAAATACATCAGGAAATTCCCGAACTACTGGAATATTCATCAGTTTCGACTCAACCTCACTTAATTCAGCTACCTGACAGATATAGCCTTCCGGAGTACTCATTCCTTTTCTTCCCTTATGCATAATGGATCCCTTCAGGAACGGCTGAAGCTTCCCAACTCGCGCGTAACATTCAATTATAGCTCGGTTTTTACATAACCAATCCATACCCAAGATAACATCATAAACTCCCAGATCAAACATAATCAAATCCGCCTTCAAATCCACCTCTGCGATTTTAATGTCACATTCTTTTAACATATATTTACACCGGAAGGTGGTTTTATCAGGCAAGGTCACATTCAGATTACATAAAGTTATTTTCGGTTTATGTTCTATTCGTGATGCAAACACGTTTGAAACGAAAGAGTGGGATGCCCCAGAATCAAATAATACAAAAGCTGGTAAATCGCACACATCAAAAGTTCCAGTAATCACATTACCTCTTTGCTCTAGAATTTATGGCTCCTCAGACGGTTCGGACTTCAGCGCGAACACCCAGCCTGGTGCTTTCGACCCACTTTTGCCGCTGCGACCGGCGCTTGGTTCTCCAGCTGCTCTGAGAAGCAAAACTTCTCCACGTCCTTGATTACCCTGGGAGTTCCCAGTTTGGTTCAGAATGGGACATTCCTTAATCCTATGCCCTGTCTTCATGCCATTAAAGCAGATGTTCTGCCCTTCGCAGTTCTTCCCATAATGTTCTTTCCCACATCGACGGCACTTCCATTCTTTTTTCTTTCCTTCTGCAGCCTTTGCAGGAATTAGGGCCATAGATGTTCCAACTGCATCTGATTTGAATTTTTTATTTCCTCCCTCCTTAAACTTCTCATTACCCTTCTTCTTCTTCTTCGAGCTTTCATCTTTTTGCTCGATACGTTCATGTTCCAAGGCTCGATCGTACAGGTCCTCAGAGCTAGGGGTGTTCATTTCGGATATCCGATCCGATCCGAAATTCCGGATCGGGAAAAATGCGATCCGAATCCGATCCGGAAAATTTCGGATCGAATCGGATCGGATATCCGAAATTTCGGATCGGATCATCGGATATCCGAAAACTAAAAAAATTGAAATTTTCAAAGGAAAAGTTCTTAAAATATGTTCCGGATCGGATCATCGGATATTTCGGATATCCGACCTTAAAAACGGATATTTTTGGATCGGATATCCGAAAATATCCGAAATACCGAAAAAATCCGAAAAATTCCCATATTTCGGATATCCGAAACTTTAAAAATATGATCCGTATCCGATCCGAAAATTTTCGGATATTCGATCCGAAATATCCGAAAACTAAAAAAGCGGATCGGGTATCCGAAAAATCGGATCGGATCGACCGGATCACGGATCGGATATTTTGAACACCCCTACTCGGAGCTACTATAGACCCCAATTCTCTTTTGATATTTTAGGTTTAATCCTTCGAAGAACCGCATAGACTTCACCCTCTCATTACTGGTGAAATCAGGAGCAAATCTCGAAAGTTCTACAAACTTTGCAGCATATTCTACCACAGACATTTTCCCCTGCTTCAAAAATAGGAATTCATTTTCTTTCTTCCTCCTTAGGGCTGGAGGGAAAAACTTATTCCTTAGCTTATCCACAAACATTTCCCATGAGAAGGTAGTTTAAGCTGAGGCTTTCTTTATCGTACTCCACCACATATCTGCGGGTCCTTCCAAATAGAAAGACGCCAGCTTTACTTTAAGATTTTCCGGGCAGTTGACTAGTTCCAACAGCTTTTCCATGTAAGCCACTCAGTCCTCAAACTTTACTGGATCTGCCTCACCATTATATCCTCGTGGCTTATGAGCCGCGAGCCTTTTATAGAATTTACCTTCATCATTATCTTTATTTTGTTCTTGCTTTTCTAAAATCGCCAGTAATCGGGTATTCATTTCCCTTAACTGGCGAATTTGTTCATTTCTTGTGTTATCTTGTGAGCCCACTTGTTCAGAAACTTCTACATTTTACTGAATCTCGTTGGTCGCAGATTCTTAGTAGTTCCAACAAATAATACCGATTAATTATAAATATATTGTTCACTCGTAGGTCATATCATATATTCCATTCATCATTTAGATACCCCAAAAAAGGTGAAGTTTCCCAACTTAATTCATAATTTGCACACATTCACAACATATCTCTTGGCTGCGGTACATGCACGTGCAGTCTTTCATTAAATTACAGACATAAATTAACCTAACGGCCCATGGCCGACAAACAAAAACATAACAATCTTCTTAACATTGGAGTAACATGAAACCAAACCACCTCCTGCTCAACCTACTCATCTCCTCCACCCATTCTAGCGGTTATTGCAAGGGTCGTACGCGTAACCACTATCATCGCTACTGGACGAGGGGGTTTCTGGAACATAATCTGGATCGCTAGCACGAAAATTACTACCTTGAAATACAACACCAGGCACTACCGTATCCCACTCGATCCCCTGGAACCTCGCGACCTGGGAGAAGCCATACTAGTAGCGGAGTCTCCCGACCTTTGCGGTCGGGGCGGAGCCATGCTAGAAGCAGAGCTAGGAGGAGTATGGGTAGACATTCTCCCTCCCCTTGTCCTGTTGTACTCGTGCAGAGCTAGCCGATTGAACATTTCCATCCAATAGTCAACTCCCGGTCCCATGTTCCGAGTACCTGCTGTTTGCTTAGTCCGCTCCATCTCACTTATTACTTCCTCAGGTGTCCCTTCCCACCTTATCAAAGTTTTTATCAATCGTTTCCATAGTGGTATCATCGTCCTGTAAGGATGATGTTGCTACATACAAAACTAACAATCTCCAAAAAGTAAGTCGGAAGGTCACCCACGGTTCATACTGCGGCAATGTCTTGACAAGAGTATACGCTTAGATTCCGGGGCGAGTATAGGGATTGTGATCCCCGATCCCATACAATTGGTTATATCCTTCTATTTGGGTCAGTTTCGATCTTGCGAATTCCAAAGGGTCTTCCTGTAACACCCCGTAATTTTCACCCTTTATTTTTGGCGTTTGTTTACATTAAAATGATTTTTTTTTTTTCATAAAAATAAATAATTTATTATTTACATTATTTTGGAACGTGTTGTGAAAATGTGTTTATATTTTTATATGTTGTGATATATTTATTTAAAGTTTATAGTTAAGTATTTTAAAGGTTATATTAGTTTCGTTATTTATTTAGGCGTTTAGGATGCAGTTTTGTCGTGTAGCGTTTTTGTAACGTTGTTGGACCGACTTGGGTGATGAAATGTTGCATCGCATGTGGCTTGTCATGCTGGCCGAAAATCAGCAATTAAGGTGTGGAGGATGATCAAAAGTTTTGGTGCTTATTAAGCTAACCTTTGAATATCTTGTAACCGCTCATTTAATCCCTCATTAACATTCTCCTAAACCCTTCATTTTTCCTTGCCATAAAATTTTGATTTTTAATAAGAGAAGTTCAGCATCATTGTCATTTAACCCACGCCGTTTTCAAGAAAAGAAAGAGAGAAAAGAAAGAGGAAAAGAAGAGAAAGGTTCAACCCGGTTTTTCCTATCACACCTTCACGAAAATAACCGTAGCCGAAGATCTAACCGTTGGATCGTCTTCAAATTTGGACAGTATGTTTATAACATCTTATTCTTCACTTTGACCGGAGCGATTTAGAATCAGAGGTCTTGATCACCGGGAATCATGATCGGAACAGAGCAGTACGAAATAAGAGTTTTCAACGTTCAAGAAGAAAACGCCTAGTGACTTGTTGCTACAATTCTCGTTCGTTGTGCTTTGGGGTTAGAAGAGGAATTGTATTGTATGCGTAACTCTTAACTATCTATTTAGACTCAGCTCTCCTCCCGACGTTCCAGGTAACTAATAGTTATCTTAGAACCATAGTGATTAGGGTATTATTCGGTATTAGATTATTACGCTAGGAATTACTTAAAATACTTTTTGAATGAAATTATTGACGAAATTTGACATGAATATACTTGATGCATGCTGTATGAATACTGTATAAAGAAAAATAATTTTCGTCTGATTTTTAGTATTTATTTGATTTAATTGGTGTTTTGTGCGTTTTTGGCTTATTTGCATAATAATTATTAAACGAATGTTAAAATTGCTGAAATTATTTTTCGTGGATCATGTTATGTGTGTAGTATGTATTCCATGCCTTAGAATAGTTTTTTCCTACTGTTTACCGGTTTATTTAATTGATATATCTGTTTTTGCAATTTCGTTTCTGTCAGTATATAAATCATAAAAATTATTTCTGGAGGCCGAAAAATTCATTTCTTTGTATATTATGTATTTCCGTGAGTTTATGCATGTTATGTAAATTTTTAGTAATTTTCGGGCGTTTATTTTTATTTTTAGTTATTATATTGGCTTTATTGAGTAATCTGTAAATTAACATTTAAAAATACTTTTATAGTCCTAAAATTAAAAATAAAAATTGTACCATGTCAGTAGAGCCATTAGGGTCGTATGATAATTTTCGTGTTATTTTACTGATCGTATTTATTAGTTTAATAATTATTATTGGGTTTTTGTTGTGAAATTGAGGGTATTCTTTTAAATTATTTAAGAGCTTGTTAATCAGAAATAATTTGTGATCTTTCATGTTCTTGGATGCTGGTGTTTAGTAGGTTGCTGTAAGTATTATTGGGTATCATTATGTTTATGTTTGATTTATGAAAAATGATTAATTGTTACTATTTATTTATTTAATAAGCCTTGGAGTTAATTGGTGATGTGTTTTTGATAGAGTTGTTAGTGCTGTAAAAACCAGTTTAATATCATTGTTAATGCTTAGAGATGTTCAAGGTGTTTAATGTTGGAGACATTTGTTGTAAGTTTGTAAGTTATTATTTTTGAGGAATTATGAAGAGTTGTTTTTGATGAATTATGGGTATAAGGCCGAGTGGCATCCCTTTTTGATGAATATTTTAAGATGAATAATACTTTGATGATATGCATGATTTTATTTTGAGATAAGAATATCCGGTGGGATAGATGTAGTCCCCGGTGAAGAACATGCCAACCACCTGGTTTGCGAACTAGGGGTACACCTGGGTTAATTGTTGTCGTCCGAGAGGTCAGGGAGTTCTGCGTGTTCTACCTTGCATCGGGAGTTTGGCCATTCTTAGACACAGGCAGTGGGGAACGTAAGCCCATAGACTGACCTGGAGATTGCGATCAGACAAACCTTTGGAAGTGAATTGATATTCACTGGCGTTCGGTTTCTGACTCAATAACTTGTTGTACTTTTGTTTTATTATTATTTAAGTATTCTAGAGTTGATTTACTCACTATATCTTGTTTACTTGATGTTGACTGTCACTTGTATCACTTGTGAGCTTTATGGTTTTGGATGCATGTTATTGATATCATGATTGTATACTTTCCTTTCTTATTAATCTATGTCTGAATCATGCTTTGATTTCTTTTGTTCTGGGAGAACTGCTAGTTACTCCCCACTGATTGTGGATGTTGTTGTATATTTTGCAGGTTTTGTTGATGTGAATCTTCTTTGGTTTTGGGCTCGGGTTGAGATGCGAGAATGAAATGATAGTTGTTTTAGGCCTAGACTGCTAGTTAGACTTTTCTCATTTGGAATACTCTGAATTAGTTATTTATTGATATTATTTATTTAAGTTGGTCTCTTAACATAGTTTTTTTTTAAATACCTTTGTATTAGAAGTGGCATTCCCAGAAGACGATGTTTCCGCCATCATCCTATTAATACTATTATTATTTCTTTCTTTTCCGCTTTGAAATTCTGGGGTGTTACAGTTGGTATCAGAGCATAACGCTCCTAAACTCTGAAAAAGAGTTGCTAATGATTCTTTAGAATTATTAGTTAGCCATAGGATATAAAATTTATTTAGAATTAAGTTTAGTTGTTTCACTATAATGAGAGTGTGATGGGTAGAGTAAGTAAAGGGAAGCCTTATGGGAATGTGGTATGCTCTCATGCTTATGGAGCATATGTTATATGTATAGTTACTTGTATTATTGGTGGAATTAGTCTACCAAGTTTGTTAATCTTATTTGCAGGGCCTCTTACATGTAATTTATTTTCTCTTTTATCAGAGTGCGCAGCGAAAGCGAAGTAATTTATAGCCTTCTCGGTTTAGTTGTGTATTTAATTTATTTTGTGTTTTGCAATTTAAAGATAAACTTTAATTTTATTTTAATATAGTCATGTGTGTTGCATTGCATTAATTTTATTTGTTGGTTGCTTGATAGTATATGTTATTATTATGTGCGACGGTATATATTTTCTGTTCTTTTCCAATTAAGTGTTGTTTTGTTTATGTGAGTACTACGTATCTTTTTTATTATTTACAAAACTTTCTAGTTTGAATTTATATTCCAAATTATATTTTAGATCATTGAACTTAATAAATTTTATACTTATGTTAGAGTTATTTTCTGACTTTCAAATTTTGTTATTGTTAATATTTTGACATACTCTTTTGAAAAACGTTTAATTTCAATGGTTTTATAATGGTTTGGAAAAAGAAAGTGGTTTTGAAATTGTCTTTCAAGATATTCTTCAATTTTTCTTACCGTCTTTGACCATCTATATTTATAAATATTTTCCTTTTAATATTTTTATTTTTCATGCTAATCCTTGTTTAGCCTTTAACTATGGTAATAAGTTTTGTAGTCTTTGAAAATAAAAGTACTTTAATGAGTTGTCTTGGTGTTAGATTGAAATGTAGACGCAAACTATTTTGTTTTAAAGGTTAGCATTCAACAACTTTTACTTTACTTACTTTTCTTATTAGCATTATTTTTCAAACTCAAATGCGTGAAAGGATCTCGTTTACTATTTGTTGTTTCTTGTTTAAATATTTAGTGCTTTCTCATTTCATAGCAAAATTTTGGTTGTTTTCTTTACTTCTTATTTAATTATCTGACTTTCACTATTTTGTTTTATATTCTTTGGAAAGGAAATTTATATACTCAGTCTAAATTTTAAACTTGTTTGAGTTGATATTAAGTCATAATGGGTGATTCCTTTGACTTGTATGTCAATTTGATAAGTCTAAATTTTAAACTTGTTTGAGTTGATCTTAAGTCTTAATGGGTGATTCCTTTGACTTGTATGTCAATTTTATAAGTTAACACATTTTATCTATTTGATTTAATTTCCTTTTTGAGTTGACATTAAGTTTATATTGGGTGATTTCAGTAAACTCTAATGTCGATTTGATAAGTTGGCTTTCAAATATTGTTTTGTTGATACTAGATTGCAGTGGGTGGTTCCATGCACATTTGTGTCGACTTGGCAAATTTTATAATTGTTGTTAATAATTTATTACTTTATCGCCTATTTATTATTAGTGTTTCGTTGTGAAATTTATTTTAAAGTTTTCAATTTCTTTTGCGAACTTTAATTTTCATATATATGTTTAGGAGGCGTACGCTCTTATAACATATGTCATGACTTGTGTTCGTAAGTGCTATTTTAATAAAGCAGCTAGCTACTCTTTATTAAAGTGTTCTTATCTCTTTAAGTGGAGTATAAGCCCGTGTGGTTACCTCTATTTAAATTGGTTTGGCAATCTATTTACGAACTTTTTCTTTTTCGTTTCTTTTCTAAAAATATTTATGTATGGTCGGATTTATTCTTTTATAATTTTACGTAAATATTTATTCTTGCTTCTTTTACAAAATTACCTATAGTTTATTGTGCAAACGTTTTTACCTTAAACTTTCTAATACTTGTCTTTGGTTCTTTCACATTTTATAAAATGATGGTTGTTACCGTGCTTCTTTACTATACAGCTCTTTTGGTCTTCCAAAATAAATTATATATTATTTGAGTGATCAAATTTTATACCTGCAAATAAAGTTGTTTAGTTAACTAAAATCCATCGATTTCTGTTTTCTTAATGTTCTTTATATAGAGTATTTTCTTTTATCTCTTGGTTGTTTTGAAGTTTCGAGGACGAAACTCTTTCAAGGGGGAGTGATTGTAACACCCCCTAATTTTCACCCTTTATTTTTGGCGTTTGTTTACATTAAAATGATTTTTTTTTCATAAAAATAAATAATTTATTATTTACATTATTTTGGAACGTGTTGTGAAAATGTGTTTATATTTTTATATATTGTGATATATTTATTTAAAGTTTATAGTTAAGTATTTTAAAGGTTATATTAGTTTCGTTATTTATTTAGGCGTTTAGGATGCAGTTTTGTCGTGTAGCGTTTTTGTAACGTTGTTGGACCGACTTGGATGATGAAATATTGCATCGCATGTGGCGTGTCATGCTGGCCGAAAATCAGCAATTAAGGTGTGGAGGATGAAAAGTTTTGGTGCTTATTAAGCTAACCTTTGAATATCTTGTAACCGCTCATTTAATCCCTCATTAACATTCTCCTAAACCCTTCATTTTTCCTTGCCATAAAATTTTGATTTTTAATAAGAGAAGTTCAGCATCATTGTCATTTAACCCACGCCGTTTTCAAGAAAAGAAAGAGAGAAAAGGAAGAGGAAAAGAAGAGAAAGGTTCAACCCGGTTTTTCCTGTCACACCTTCACGAAAATAACTGTAGCCGAAGATCTAACCGTTGGATCGTCTTCAAATTTGGACAGTATGTTTATAACATCTTGTTCTTCACTTTGACGGGAGCGATTTAGAATCAGAGGTCTTGATCACCGGGAATCATGATCGGAACAGAGCAGTACGAAATAAGAGTTTTCAACGTTCAAGAAGAAAACGCCTAGTGACTTGTTGATACAATTCTCGTTCGTTGTGCTTTGGGGTTAGAAGAGGAATTGTATTATATGCGTAACTCTTAACTATCTATTTAGACTCAGCTCTCCTCCCGACGTTCCAGGTAACTAGTAGTTATCTTAGAACCATAGTGATTAGGGTATTATTCGGTATTAGATTATTACGCTAGGAATTACAATACTTTTTGAATGAAATTATTGACAAAATTTGACATGAATATACTTGATGCATGCTGTATGAATACTGTATAAAGAAAAATAATTTTCGTCTGATTTTTAGTATTTATTTGATTTAATTGGTGTTTTGTGCGTTTTTGGCTTATTTGCATAATAATTATTAAACGAATGTTAAAATTGCTGAAATTATTTTTCGTGGATCATGTTATATGTGTAGTATGTATTCCATGCCTTAGAATAGTTTTTTCCTACTGTTTACCGGTTTATTTAATTGATATATCTGTTTTTGCAATTTCGTTTCTGTCAGTATATAAATCATGAAAATTATTTTTGAAGGCATAAAAATTCATTTCTTTGTATATTATGTATTTACGTGAGTTTATGCATGTTATGTAAATTGTTGGTAATTTTCGGGCGTTTATTTTTATTTTTAGTTATTATATTGGCTTTATTGAGTAATCTGTAAATTAACGTTTAAAAATACTTTTAGAGTCCTAAAATTAAAAATAAAAATTGTACCATGTCAGTAGAGCCATTAGGGTTGTATGATAATTTTCGTGTTATTTTACTAATCGTATTTATTAGTTTAATAATTATTATTGGGTTTTTGTTGTGAAATTGAGGGTATTCTTTTAAATTATTTAAGAGCTTGTTAATCAGAAATAATTTGTGATCTTTCATGTTCTTGGATGCTGGTGTTTAGTAGGTTGCTGTAAGTATTATTGGGTATCATTATGTTTATGTTTGATTTATGAAAAATGATTAATTGTTACTATTTATTTATTTAATAAGCCTTGGAGTTAATTGGTGATGTGTTTTTGATAGAGTTGTTAGTGCTGTAAAAACCAGTTTAATATCATTGTTAATGCTTAGAGATGTTCAAGGTGTTTAATGTTGGAGACATTTGTTGTAAGTTTGTAAGTTATTATTTTTGAGGAATTATGAAGAGTTGTTTTTGATGAACTATGGGTATAAGGCCGGGTGGCATCCCTTTTTGATGAATATTTTAAGATGAATAATACTTTGATGATATGCATGATTTTATTTTGAGATAAGAATATCCGGTGGGATAGATGTAGTCCCCGGTGAAGAACATGCCAACCACTTGGTTTGCGAACTAGGGGTACACCTGGGTTAATTGTTGTCGTCCGAGAGGTCAGGGAGTTCTGCGTGTTCTACCCTGCATCGGGAGTTTGGCCATTCTTAGACACAGGCAGTGGGGAACGTAAGCCCATAGACTGACCTGGAGATTGCGATCAGACAAACCTTAGGAAGTGAATTGCGATTCACTGGCGTTTGGTTTTTGACTCGATAACTTGTTGTACTTTTGTTTTATTATTATTTAAGTATTCTAGAGTTGATTTACTCACTATATCTTGTTTACTTGATGTTGATTGTCACTTGTATCACTTGTGAGCTTTATGGTTTTGGATGCATGTTATTGATATCATGATTGTATACTTTCATTTCTTATTAATCTATGTCTGAATCATGCTTTGATTTCTTTTGTTCTGGGAGAACTGCTAGTTACTCCCCACTGATTGTGGATGTTGTTGTATATTTTGCAGGTTTTGTTGATGTGAATCTTCTTTGGTTTTGGGCTCGGGTTGAGATGCGAGAGTGAAATGATAGTTGTTTTAGGCCTAGACTGCTAGTTAGACTTTTCTCATTTGGAATACTCTGAATTAGTTATTTATTGATATTATTTATTTAAGTTGGTATCTTAACATAGTTTTTTTTAAATACCTTTGTATTAGAAGTGGCATTCCCAGAAGACGATGTTTCCGCCATCGTCTTATTAATACTATTATTATTTCTTTCTTTTCCGCTTTGAGATTCTGGGGTGTTACACTTCCCCCTCATTTTGATGCATGTCCGGTTCTGCTTGGTACATGTGAGTACCATCCCGGCTAACAACCCAGTACACACTACCCCTACGAATAATTCGTGACCCGCTGGCACTACTGCTACCACTTGAAGACATCTATTACACACATCAATGATACACATATTCAGATAACACACACACAATTCATACATATTTAAATTACCCATATCAACCATACTTTTACCCACAATCATCACATAACAATTCCTAGTTTCCTTGAACATGATCGATCGAAGCTCTTTTTTTTTTTTAGATACACACATGTTTAAAACATCTGAAACTACCTATATGTTGATAAGTAATTAAACCAATTTTTTTTAAACTAAAAACCTTGGCTTAGATACCACATGTAACAGTCCACCGTCATAACACCTAATAAATCATCCTAGGTTATACTTAATAGCATTAGCGAAAGCAAATCAATGGAACCGATACGGAGGTTGTCACCTGCTGGAGTCAAACCCATTAATATGGCTGGGTTGACTCTACGAGCGAAGTTCAGAAAACATACATCTTACAAAATATAGATTAGTCATTACAGAACATAGAGTAAATTAGTGCAAAATATACATCCAAGCATCCTTCACAAAAGTCTTTTAGTAATAGGAGATGATCATGTTCAACATCTGGTTCGCTATGGATGCAGACATTACATATTCCTAGAGCTTTCCGACCGCCTACCTTGTTAATTCCTGCACAAAGAGTCTGCCCCCACCAGGACAGGTTCACTAACAAAATCAGTTTAAGCTGGTACACAAATCAATCCAAAAACTACTTTCGGTGGCTGAAAAAGAAATAAGGAGTTACACTCCATCATTACCACGCAAATAAATGTCTTTTCAAAACGTTACTGACACAAGTTTACAAATAACCAGTGTTCAAACACATTTATTTGCTAACATCTCATATCATGAACACAAGCTAAACTGAATAGAGTTTAGCACGGGAAGAAGATATCACACATTGAGGTACACTAAGGTGTAGGCCTCCACAGAATTTGGAGCTTAAGCCCCTACTATTTTACTCGCTTGCAAGGTGTTATAGGACATGTCCTTACACATAATACACACAATCCTCTTCCCCTACGTAAAAACGGATTCATATTCACAAATACTAATCACAATTACAAAAATGGGTTCGAAAATGCTTTGCTTTCATCATTGAGTTGCAAAACCATTCCAAGACTTTGGTAAAGATGATTTGGGAGGATTAGGACAATATCTACATGACTTTGAGGTCCAAATAAACTCATGAGATCATTTAAGCAATACAATTCCAGCTTATAGAGTGGAACTTTGAAGTAACATGAGTAAAAAGGATGTTCGTATTTCGTGAAAGAAGGTTTCTCTTGATCAAACGTTTATCTTGAGGTTAACCCTTGACAATATAAGTTATTAGGTTACCAAGCCACTGTAAATCTCTAATTATTTTAGAGAAATTCTTCCCTTGAAAACTCTCTTGAACATCAAGCATAGTTCGTCATTAGAAACATGATTTTAAGTGGTTTTCCGCATATAGTATAATGAGAAACGAGGAGATAATTTTTTTGGCAAATCTCAACTAGTGACATATAGTATCTTATTGCCAATACCTCACCATAAATGTACTAAAATATTTCTCCCACAATTCCATGAGTAATCACTTTGTCAAAACAGTAAAACGATGTTATTTAAACACCACTCCTAGTGTAAAGGATCAACTATCAATTCAAGAAAAACTTTTAAACCATCAGCATATACATGCAACCTTATTATAATCATATAACCTACTGCCCAAATTGAGCCAACATCAACCAAAACACAAGCACATAAAATTCTTACGAAAAACAGATAAAGCATACTTAACTAGCTTCTAATGGTAAAAGAACACAACTTTCATTTGCTTTCTTAAACATGCAATGGTTATCCATAACTTTAACAACATACAGTAGTTCATAAGCATTTAACTCAAAAATAATAGTCCTCAAAATCGTTCTTAAAGAAATCCCCAAAATTCATACTAAAACTAGTTCTCAAAGTGGACCGATTTTGTGTACCTTAACTTCCAAAGAGTGCAACTCGACTTCTTCTTCTCCTTATGTTGTAATTCTGACTTCCTTAGGATCCTAAAACACAAATTTACATCCACAAAAATTTTTATAAGAAAATACCCAAAGGAAATACTTGAATTAACCCAAAACTTTCACTATACTTATTGGTTTCTTAGCTGAGGAAGATGACCCTAATTCCTGAACTTCTTTACTCCTAAAGCTCGAGTTTTTTCCTTCCCAGTATGCACCTACATATATAGAACAAGGATTAGGCTTTGCATGCAAGATTTAAGAGAGAAAAGTGGAAGAAACGAAGCTGGAAACCAGCCCCTGCATGTACCGCATGTTCTGGCGTGAGAACAGGGAGGAAGAGGGACTTCTGGGCAGCAGAATTCTTTTGGAGTCTTGTGATGAAATTTTTGTGAGTAGTAGAGGATCATGTGAAGGATGTTGGGCTTTATTTATTACGTACTTATCATCCACTTGCAAGGTTCTTCTGGAGTTTTTCCCACACTTGGTCCAGCACAACAAAAACCTGCACTTCTTTTTGTCCTAACATGATTCCTAATTTGATATTATACCATATATTAGTGGTCTAAGTCCCCATAAAAGTTGTTATCCTACTCTAAACACCCTTGACACAACTCTCCTTGATTAACTTAGGTCCCCTTAATTAAAAGAAGTCCCAAAGTTCATTCTATTAAACGTACCCATTAGTGTGCTTAATAGTCGCTTCTTAACTTCTCATCCTTCAATAACTTCACAAATTCGCACAATTACAAATCCTTAAAAACAACCTCGACCCTAATACTCACTTAGTATAAATGAGTTTGATACTTATTATCAATTAAGGATATTACTCACATTTTATTTTCACTTTTCATTCAATAATTACACGTAAGCACAAATTATTCACATCACATTTTCACACACGACTTATCATACGTATTAACCACGTACGATCACATTCTAATTTCGTAACTAAATTTACTTAATCACAGATTAAATTCTCGTCATTTACCGGCTATTACAGTTTGTACCTCCAATTCCCCCCTTGATTTGGCCCACCACCGTCCCATTCCGCTCCTACTCTAGCTCCTGTGCCCTCGCCCATCTTGCCTTCTCCAAACTCTAGTCTGAATTCTCCTCCCTAAGTTCTACTACCCCTGCCTAAACCCCCATGATTGTCAGGAAGTAATAGTTGTTCTCCTCTCCCATCTTCGCTTATGGGTGGTGGGCGGTTGACCAAGGCGACACACAACTCCATCCTGATCTTGCGCTGCTCATCCCTCATTAGGTTGTTAGTCATTTCTTGATTTTCATGGTCGCGGTCAATCCGTCCTTCAAATCTCCTCCCATTGGTTTCGAGATCCTCCATAAAATTCTGAGACATCTTTTCCACTCCTTCCACCACTAGGGCGAGAAATCGTTTGAGCTCATCCAGGGTCTTGGTGACGTCATGGGAAATCGTCTCCTTTAGAGATCCGATTTATTCTTCCAACGTCTCTATTCTCTTAGTGTTGTTCGATAACACCGTTGTTGCTTCTTGCCCAGTCACGACTGCTCTAATACCAGATTTGTAGAAAATCCAACTGATTCTCTCACAAATTTAACTCACAACAGAAAATTACAAGATAAAGATTAGTCACGAAGGATAGACTAATTGTATTAACAGAAAATCAGAGTAATCCTTTTCAATACAATTCCTAACCACTTCGAGAAGATCATCTTTCTCCCAATAAAAGAAAATATAAGCAAAGAGATAAGTAATAATTTCCTGCTATTCCAGCTCACTTCTCTCCTTATTTATACTACTCTTCTAGCTTCATTACTAAGATTTCCCAGCTGTCCTAGTCACCCTATTCTCTGCACATTCTCTGGAATATTCCCTGTGCCAATTCCCTGAAATTCTGGTGACAACATCTAGGATCCCCTTGTGAGATGCAGACCTCCACCTGGATTACACGTGTCCATCTTTCTCTTGTCCTGCATTTATCCCCCCTGGACCTCTTTTCTTTCTCTGATAAGTAATTAGGATATATGTTGTCTATGTGGATTCTCTTCATACGTAGAGTTAAACTTTATAGAATGTCATGAATGCATGAACAACTCTGAGCGAGAAAAACTGAAAAAAGTTTAACCCACTGACCTGTGGCAAGGATGATTTTTATTCCATACTCTATTCCTGACTATAGAAAACCAACCATCTAATAATTATTTTTATAAAAATTAATAACATTTGGTTTAGGTTGGCATAATCAAGGTATGGATTTACAAATGATATATATTCAGGAGATATGAAGGTTTATTAGAGGTTAAAGATGGGTACATTTTGCATCTTACTCACAATGCTCATCTAGAAAAGAATTGAGTTGGTTAAGTGCTTATATTGATAGATTGATTTCCTGAAGCCTGAAAGGTGCCAATGTGATGAGTTGTTTGTTAATTTTCTGCTTGTTGTCCCCATGAGTATGAGTATGAGTATGAGTTATGACTCGTGAGGAAGGACTACGACTACTAGACAAGGGTTTAGCTGGGATTATTTCTTAAATTGATATTTGAGGCCCACTAGAATTTTAGTTTTTCTCATGAATCATGTATGTGTGTGAGAGACGAATAACAAATGTGTCACGTGGTCTGTGATGGGAGCATATATGGAGAAAACATTGCATATGTATGGAATAGTTCGAGTAATAGCACTCTTTCTAAATGCAACTGTCTTAAGTACATATATGCTCCGTTTTAGTTGACATTTGACAAATAATGTTCCTTTTGCAAGGTAATCATCATTTTTTCCTGCAAATTGGTCCTCCCAACTCACTGTCAAGGACCCAATATCTTACTTGGGTTACGAAGTCCGTAAAAGGGAATGCCTTGTAGATTTACGTCTAGCACTCTGTTTTGAAGCCAGGTTTAACACTTTTTTTTTGCAATTAGGTTTATTATTAATGATAACTTTTCTTCCCGTCAAATAAAAAACACACAACCTTTTGTGTTGCTAAGATTTGTGTTCCTAAAGGCCATCATGTGCCCATTTCCTTTTTGCAATGTCAATCTTTGTTTAGGCAAACAAAAACTGATTAATAGTATTGTTGGTTCAATAAGGCTTATGTGCATAGCCTGTGCTACAAACTTCATTACATACTTATTACGTTAACGTTATCAAAGTCTTTTGTTGCGATTTCGATATGTGATTTGTACTCTCATTATATTAAATGTTATTCTACCTCTTTCTTAGTAATTAACATTACAAACATGTACACATAGTTAATATGTGCAATTAAACCATAGGCACACAAACAACATAAGCATTGACCAACTTTCAACAGTAACTTGTTATTAGTTATCTTGAAAATAATTAAATTACTAAACTATTCTTACTTTATACTTAGCTTATTAGTGAAAAAAGGACAAAGGGGAGGATGAAGCTAGAAGGGGAGGAGAGAGCGTGAGGATGGAGGGACAAGTAGGAGGGGACTTTAGAATGTGACGAGTGTGTATAGGAGCGAGTCGGCTTTACTAAATACTTTCTCTTTCATCTTAGTCTAATTATATAGGTTATTTGAAATCTTACTATTTACTTACGAGTGAAAAACACAAATGAGAGGAGGGAGCTAGAAGGGGAGGAAAGGAAAGAGTGAGAGGATGGAGGGACCAAATAGGAGGGGACTTTCTAATGTGACTAGGGTATATAAGAGAGGAATTAGCCTTACTAAATACTTTCTCTCTTATCTTAGACTAATTATATGGGCTTCTTTGAAATCTTACTATTTAGTTAGCTTATGAGTGAAAAAAGGACAAAGGGGAGAAGGGAACTAGAAGGGGAATGGAGGAGAGATAGGGAGATGGATGGAAGAGGAGTGGTTGACAGTGACGGAGGAGATAAAAGGTGTTAGAGGTTGAACAAGAAAGGGCGAAATAAGAATAGCAAGAGAAAAGAAAGAGTCAAGTTTGGAGAGAAGATCTATTTGACCTTGTATCTTAATAACTAAATATAATTTATAAAAAAATACAGTAGTTATTAAACTGGGATTACAACTCAACTAAAGAGTAATTGCATGAACATCCTTATTATATATGAGATTAATGAGTGCAATAGATTAAGCTCAACAGCATATTAATTAATGTAGAAGGAGCAGATAACAAGAATAGAACTTGACGTTGATTTTCCCTTTTTAATGTCTATAATCCAAAACTGAACATAAAACTTTTTTTATTCGGTTCTTTGATGAAAAATTGAGTCTACAATGGAAAAAATATTACGAAAATGTCTTTTTAAAATTTTCCAAACAAAGGGGACGGGGAGAGAAAAACACTATACGAAGACAATTTTTTCATTTGAGTTTTTCTTTAATGATTCCATAAGCAAGTAGTAAGAGTCACTAAGATATATGAATATGAGTGAGGGAGGAAAAATAAGTGAGAATGAGGGAAAAATGATGAGAATGACGTTGCAAATAGAAATCAGGGAAGGTTGACGGAGGGATGGGGAGATAAGGATAACATGGGAGAGCTAATTATATAATACAATAATCAATATAGTAATTGAACGTGCATCATAAGTTTGGAGGGTTAAGGGATATAGTTAATGTTGAATAATACTATTTTGACATCTACAATTCAAAGGTATACATGAGTGGTTTCATTCGGTTTATTAATGAAAAATGGAGAAAATAAATCCTAATCTAAGGTGGAAATGTTTTTTTTAAAAAGACTTAATAATCTAAGGTGGAAATGATTTTTTTAAAAAAATGTGTACTTGCAAAACTAGAAAAGACAAGCAAGATATGGGGAAGGAAAAAAACATCTTAGAGTCCAACATTGCAACTGCAAGCATCAAACATCTTAGAGCAATAGCTTCACATTCATTAAGATAATTATATCTAGCCTAATTCGAATATCGCAAATACGCTATTTTGGGGTGGCGCATACTAACGCGTGTGGCGTAACAACTAGTTTTTACACAGGATCGATTTTCTCTACTTAAATAATCCTAAAATATTTTTTTTTTTTTTTTTTTTCGGGGAAAGATAATTGGTCCGAAGACCAACCCTCTTGAAATTTCTTAGCACTAGCGGCCCAAGACACGTTATTTGGGTAGTGGGGATTTATACCCACAAAGAAACATTTTTATCTAGCTCAAATTAGGGAGTGATGAGAGTCGAACACCCGACCTCGCGGTTGGGAGGTGGGAGCACCAACCATTGGGCTCCCACGAGGACCTCTAAATAATCCTAAAATATACTTGTACATTTCAGAGGGTTGAAGAAAAAAGGGCAGCAAAAGGTTTAAAGAAAAAAGGGCAGCATAAAAATAAAATAAACAAATGGAAGAAAGGCCATCCCAATTCCAATTCACATCCCATCCCATCCCAGCAACAGCCCTTCCTGTATCTTTTATCTCTCTCTCTCTCTAAGAAGCCCGTGTGATTTCTCTCTCCTCCTTTTTTTCTCTCTCTCTTTCCCCATCTCGCGTTTCTCATCCTCTTCCTATCTCGCGCTTTCTCTCTCTATCTCTTTCTCTCTCTAACTTCGCAGATTCATCGTTTTTCCGATCTCTCCACTGTAAGTCTTCTCTTTCTATCACTTCATCTAATCTTTTCTTCGTCTTATTCACTTTTTTTTTCTTCAATCGATTCATTTTCGAAGATCCCTAATTTTTCCTTTTGTGCCGGAAAAACACTGTTTATTCAGTTTCAATTCTATTCTTTTTTTGTTCAATTTTACCTAAACCTAATTTTGTTTTTCTGTTCAGATGAGGTACATGTTCAGTTCTTGCATGTTTTTGTTGATTGTGAATTTCGATTTTTTGGTTTTCTTTACTGAATCTTTGTTTGATTGATTGTCTTTTTGCTTAAATTGTTCTATCGGATCTCTGATTCTTGTGCTTAACTTTAATCTTTGTTTTCTTTTTAATTCAGTTTGTTGGTTTCCACTGTAGGTGGTCAGTAGTAATGGGTTGGGTTTTAGTTTTGTTGTGTTAATTGTGAAATCTACAGTTTTTCGATTGCGAAATTTGGGTACTGATAGAACTGTATAAAATGATCATTGTTTTTCGACTCTTTTTCACTAGTGAGTTTGATGTAATGTCTATATGCATGCACTATTTTATGTTGGCAGAGTTATCAGTTGGAATTCTCAAGAATAGTCTGGATCTTCATTGAACTTCTTTGTTATATTGATCTTCTGAAGCTGCTTGTTTCGTTGTTTGTGTTATTACCTTTTTGCATCTGTATTTTGCTTCTTGTGGCTAGAGGTGCATCTGGCTAGTATAGTCGAAGTGATGCGTGAATATCTAAATTTATTTATGTTGCTGTTATCTCAGATCAACCATGAGTGATGAGGGTGAGAAGACTTGTCCTCTCTGTGCTGAGGAGATGGATTTGACTGATCAGCAATTGAAGCCGTGCAAATGTGGCTATGAGGTTGAGTTCTCTCGTATCTGCTTATCCGTTGTTTTGCATTCTTATGTCAGTTAATACGTCTGTCACTTGTTTATTTGTATTTTGTTTTATTTTTACAACAAGCATGCCATGGCTGTGAAGCACGGAAATCTCTGAGAGGTTTTCTCATCGCTGAGTCTGAAACATATTCATTTCAGAGGCTCTAGCCGTTTCCCTGTTTCATTTCCAAAGCCCCAGCTGTTTTTGTGCTACATAGTTTCGTGCTTATCTTCTCTTCAGATCCAAAGAGAGAGATGAGTGCTAGTTAGGGTTGTCGAATTTAGGGATGATAATTTGCATTTGCGGATCTCTTGCTTCTTCATGGGAGGGCCTTAAAAGATGTTGAATTTGCAAATGTCTGGTGTCGTTAACATCCTTTAGGCGGTTTTTCGTTATTCTGAGTATTAGGTAATTTATGATTTAGTGAATGTAAACAAGCTTTCTTGATGGTTAGTAAGTCAAATGATTAGTCACAACGTGAGATAGACAACATGAGCTCGATATGCTAGCTCACATTATTTGCTTGTAGTGAAGTGGAAAATGGAGGTCTTGACGTTGCTGATTTATTGCACATCCTTGTTATCACATTTTGCCAGATGCACAATAAAGAAATAATATTATACTAGATGTAGTTTGTGACTTGTTCTCACTGTTGACGTTGTTTAAACTCTTTTTTAGCTTAGAAACTTAGGCTGTTGAATTATTTGAGAAACAATTTGCTGTAATGAACTTGTTCTGATTTATTTGGGCTTGTATGCAGATTTGTGTGTGGTGTTGGCATCACATAATGGACATGGCTGAGAAGGATGAGTCAGAGGGACGTTGCCCTGCTTGCCGCACTTCATATGATAAGGAAAGAATTGTAGGGATGGCTTCAAACTGTGAAAGGTTTATTTTTTAACTCCCAGCCTGAAGATTCAATAAGAAATGAAGGGGGAAAAATCTTGTCTTTAGTCCAACTGTTGTCGTTTTTTTTATCGGTATTTTTTTTCTGTAGCAGGATGGTAGCAGAGATTAGTATGGAAAAGAAGCACAAGTCACAAAAAGCCAAGACTAAAACATCTGAAAGCAGGAAGCAGTTGAGTAGTGTTCGTGTTATTCAAAGAAATCTTGTCTACATAGTGGGCTTACCACTAAATCTTGCAGATGAAGATGTGAGTACTTTGTTGATTCCACGCTTACCAACTTCATTTTGGGGGTAATTTTGTTGGCTAATATTTTGAAATCTTTTGGACAGCTTCTTCAACATAAAGAGTACTTTGCCCAGTATGGAAAGGTTTTGAAGGTGTCCATATCCCGGACTTCTGCTGGCACTATTCAACAGTTTGCAAACAATACATGTAGTGTGTAAGTGGTGTAAAATGTCTATGTGTATATCCCTTGTGTCCTAATATTGGCTTTTATTTGTTTTTCTTTTGATTCTTCCTTTAGTGTATGTGTGCTTTCTTTGCTGGACTTTGATGGCTTCATCCTGTTTTCCTTCTTGCTTTTAGTACAGATTTTACTGTTAATCGGCATACATGCTTGCTTATGCAGGACGTACAATTAGCTTTTAGTACCCATTTAATTAAGATTACAGAAATTCCATTATCACTTTGTCTCTGGTTCATTTCATATTGGGGTGCTCTGTTGGGAATGTGTTGGTGTTGTTACTCCTGAGAACTTCTGCTTTGTTTATGCTAAGTTTTACTATGTCCCCTATTAAGCCTCTCTTGCTTTATAGGCTGAGAATAGATCATTACAGTGTCTTATCTTATTGTGGTCGTTAGCACTCAGCTTTACTCTGGTAGAAAATGTGGAA
Organism: Beta corolliflora; assembly: GCA_947648045.1. Lineage (NCBI taxonomy): Eukaryota > Viridiplantae > Streptophyta > Magnoliopsida > Caryophyllales > Amaranthaceae > Beta > Beta corolliflora. Next base: position 5,449 of record CANSZD010002759.1, on the reverse strand, counting down.
GGATGATGAAAGGTAGAGGAAAGGGTTTGTAATTGTGAGCTATCTAGAATTGCTGTAAATGTTCTAGAGTCGGTTTGAAAAATAGATGAAACAGAAAATAAACTTTGAAAGGAGCTGGAATTATTTTCTTCAAAATCTAAAGCATCAACAAGCTAAAGTGTGTCTGTGCATGTATTTCCAAGTAATGTCTGTCTTTGCTTTTTGAGCATTATATTTGCATTAGTGTTGAGGCAGATATTCTTATGAATTTGGTATCCATCAGAAGGCATGGCCTCATACTCTTCTGTTTTGGTTTTCAGATATATTACGTACGGAAAGGAAGACGAAGCGATTCGTTGCATTCAGTCAGTTCATGGGTTTATTTTGGATGGACGGCCTTTGAGGTGGGTTAAGAAATGTGGCATAAGGAATTATGGATCTCTTATTATTTGTTTTACTAGTCTTAAAGACAGCAATTCTGTGATGCAGAGCATGCTTCGGAACCACAAAATATTGTCATGCATGGTTGAGGAATGTGGTATGGTATCTGGATTTCAATTGATATAAAATTGAAACAACTATATGTACATGTACAGCTGGTTTTTACATTAAGTGTTTCTTTGTTCCAGCCCTGCAGCAATCCTGACTGTCTCTACTTGCATGAGATTGGTTCACAAGAGGATAGCTTCACGAAAGACGAAATTATATCTGCATATACAAGGTATTGATATGCCAGTAGTTGCTAATATAGGTGTTGCATTGTTTCTAACTTCCTAGACAAGTCAATATTGACTTTAGGACTTCCAATGTTAATAATGGACTAGGGTGTACGTAGCTTACTTTTCTACTTTAGTCTTTACCTATAAATTCATTTGGAATTTTGGCCTTCGGTTATTGTGGTTGAATGACAAAGTGCTTAGCCAGAAAAATGAAAAGGATGTGGACTATTGGAGTGTTGAGAATGCAATTGTTGACTTTTAAGATGCATGTTCAAATAATTCGTACCATAATAATAATTAACAGATGGTACTCTTTTGATTTGTGGGGGTCCATTCTTGATGGACGAGTTTGAATAATTAGTTAGTCTGGGAACACGAATTGTAATGTTACATCTCTGCTCTGGGGTTTGATGTGGTTTTATCCTTCTTTTAAAGGAAAAAAAATCTTTTTCTACTTCTGTTCTTTAATTGATATCTGTCCCTTTATCCCTAAATTATAGGCCACATTTTTATTTAAGGCCTTCACCTTCTCATAATGATCGACCACTTTCAAACTTTAGTAATTAAAAACTTCACATACAATTTTTAATAGTACTCGTCAGAAATTCGAATAAAAAAATTACATTGATCTAGTGTAGATGTAAAGATCAGCTTATGTTAGTTTCAAAATTCTACGCAATTGCTGAATGGACGGAGGGAGTATTTTCTGGTGCCTATCGTAGTTTGCTGGAAGATGTGTTGCATAGTGGACTAATTGGTAACAACTTACATCACCGTATTCACGATATGTAATGTGCAATATACATTTATAGTACTGCATACTTGCAGCAATCTGGGTTTCGTTTGGCATATTATTTTGTGTATTCTCTTTTGATATTGATTTTTTAACATGGTGGAAATGTTCAACATTATTGACTTTTTTTCTTCCTGAAGTAGAGTTCAGCAAATTACCGGGGTCACAAATAGTATGCAACGGCGTTCAGGAAATTTTTTGCCTCCCCCAGCGGATGATTATTCCAATAACACTTCTGCTATAATAGGGAAGCCGACTGTTAAAACCTCTTCTAATGTAAGACCTCTTTCCTTTGGTGGCACTATTTTTCTCACCCTTGATAATAATTTGGCTGAATGAATGCTTTATAGTAGGATTTGTTATCATACTATTGGCGAGGTCTAAACTGTTGTATGTTCATAGTTATTTCTATGGATGTATATGCAATTTCAGATTTTTTTTTATGTTTGATAATGAGACATTTCTCCTGATCCTAAGTTTCTAAATGTTTATTTTATGTGCTGATATGATTAATAAATTGGGTCCACCATTAGCTATAGTGTCTGTTCTTGTCTGGTTACCTTGTTGCTATGGACATGGGAATGAGTCTGATGTGAGTGGAAAAATTGATGGAGCTTGTTTACACTTTACATGGGCTTTACGTGTCTCTGTCACCTTTTGTCCAAGCTTGATGGATCAATAGTGTAGCTCTGTCAATTGTGTTTGGAAACTGGCTTAGTTGCGATATTAGAGCTCCTGTTATCACTTATAAGGTGAATTTATTGCTGTGATCTTAACTCATTGGGAGACGATGACCTGCCACAAACAAGGGACTTTTCCCTCCTTTGAGTGTTGGGGACGGTGGGGTACTTCTTGGGGACATCTTGAGGACTCCACTGAATCTCATGTGTCTTCCCTCCCTGTTTATCCAGATTCCAGATTTTAAAAATCTAGAATGGAAGGAGAAAATTTGTAATCTGTGGCTGAGTTACACCTAGGACAACTCTTTCCTCACTCTTACTTGTCTAGTTCTCTCACTAGTGCTCTCCGAACTTTTCCCTTGAAAGTTCACTAACTTTTGCCCAAAATTAAGGTTTTGGTTTGGATGTCCAGAGTGTTTATCTGTATAATTTTGGGCACGTTTAATGTTAGACATTCTTATGAATGGTTTGTGGTTGGCTTACATGTCTTTTGTTGTTTCGTGATGTTTCACTACCCATGTAAAGTTGCTATGTATTTAATAATGAGAATAAAATGAACAGAGGGTTGGAGATGCATTCTGTACCTTTAGCCATGTTGTATTATTGTCAGTCTTTCTACTGGCTGGACTTTGTCTACTCAAATCCCCTTTTTCTATAAAGTTCTGATTTGGACACCTTGAGTGATAAATATAATTATATATTTTAGACACTGTTATTTACCTTGGTATTGACGTGATCCCTTTTGTCCTTCCCGTGATGTTTTCATTACTTAATGAAGTGCTTATATGTCTAAAAAAGTGAGTGTCCTGAAACAAATGATATGATGCGTTAGGATAAATTTGTCGAATCTGTTAAGGAGGGTGCCTCCTTTATTGGGACTATCTGTACACCTGTGCATTATCCTGTGTGCAAAGTCTCGACCTCGAATAATATGCGTGCCTTATAAAAAAAAATGAAGGGATTTGTACACCTGTGCAAGTAACCTGGGACAGATGGAGTAACCTGACCCATCCCCTGTCTAGTTTTTGTTTATATCTATGGAAATATGTTTGTGCCCTACAAGTGTATCTCCAATAATGATATATATTGCACATGTTCCTTTGTCGTCTGCCTACATTTGGACACTTATGTACTGCCTTCCCAAATCTTTAAATTGAAAATTTTCATGTCAGAGTTTCAGATCCATACTTGTTTAAGATTTGACACCTTATTTTGGGGTCCCCAAGTATGTCAAAGCCTCTATAGTGCTCCCTAGAGCACCTTGAACTAGGTGCTACTGCTACCTCACAATTTTTGCACATTTTAGATTTGCACATTTTATATTTTGCTCGTTTGAGCAATTAATGTGACAAATGTACAAAAAATTATGCTTGGGAGCACCTAATTCTAGGTGCTCCCGGGAGCTCCTTAGAATTTGCACATGTGCGTATGATTCGCCTAGTGTATGATAGTTGCTCTTCTCTGTTACATGAACTGCAATGCTCTTCTCTGTTACATGAACTGCAAATACTTTTATCGATTTTATGTGTGGTCCTATCTCTAATCTTGGTTGGTTGGTTTCAGAATTCAGCTAGCTGCACCAGAGATTCACCTCCCAATAGCAGTTCTGGTAGATCTGGTGCTCTGCCCCCAGCAGCCTCATGGTATGTGTATATACTTAATTTTCAATTATTTGCTGGTTCAATGTTTTTAATTATGTTTTCGTATCAGGGGAGCCCGTGTTTCTAACTGCAATCCTCCGACTGTAAGCTTGGCTTGCTCAAATGGATCAACCAAGCAGAAGGCTGAAACAATTCATGGGTCACCAGTGCTTTCAACAATGGTTTCTGGCTCCATACAATCTTCTATTGCTCCCACTGATGTTGGAAAGAAGCAGATCGTAAATGAAGAAACTCATGCAAAGCAAATTAAAAGTAAATTGGAAATTCCAGATACACTGAAGCAGCATGCTGCTATTAATCTTCAGAAAAATGTTTCAGAGGTGTCTTCTACATTTTCGGGTACTCCAGCTGGGAAGTCAACAAGTCAGTCATCTTGTTTATCAGCAAGTGGTAGTCATTTAGAAGGTAGTGAGCAGCTAAAATATAAACACTCTGTAGATGGACAACCTGGTTCTCCTTGTGAAGACAAGGGGAGTAGTTCCGTAATGGATGGAAAGATTCAGAACCTATGCTCTGGGATATCATCTATTAGCAGTGACAAACAATTAAATAGTGAACATTCAGAGGTTAGCATACCTAATGGTTTGAGTTTGGATAATTTCTTATCGTCTAGGAATCCAGGGTTCACAGTGGCATGATTCTAAGAAGCTTCAGGAGCATTTACCTTCTACTACTACTATCAAAGCTACGACGTCTGTTGATTCATTGACTGCGCCGAGAGAAATGTCGGAATTGAGATCAGATGCCCAAGCTTCAGTGATACAAAATGTCACTTCAGAAACAGAAGATGACTTTAATAATCAAAGACTTCGGGATGCCATAGTTGTCAGTCAGACAGCTTTACCCACATCATCTCCACTTCATCTTTTAAGCCATTTGAGGTTCCTCTACAGCCGCATGCTGATGCCGATTGTGCAGTAAATTATACCATTAATCCTCCAATTGTAAATAGAATAACTGATGATAGTTTGGCAACAGATGTATCTAGTGCATCTGTGGCTTCTAATGGATTCCTAGACCGTTTTGTCAGCCATAATGCAGACCAAGATAGTTCATTGCTATTGAAAAGTGGGCAAGGGAATTACGTAGGAAGATTTGACGGTGAGGTTGCTAATGTTGACTCACAGCCTGCCATCGACATGGGAGAGAACAACATAATATCAAATATTCTGTCCTTGGACCTTGATTCTTGGGATGACTCCTTGACGTCTCCACAAAATTTAGCCAAATTGTTGCGTGAAAATGACAAGCAAGAGGGTCCTGTTAAAATGGCAGGTTCCTGGAAAGGTCAAAATAGCAATCAGTCCAGATTTTCTTTTGCAAGGCAGGAGGACTCCAGAAATCATTTGTTCAATATTGAGCCTTCACTTGGCAATATTGGCCAAGCAGCAAATAATCCCTCTTTTGGTCACGAATTTCTTGGGAACAGAGACGCGTATCTGGAAAAGAATTGGTAATGGTTTTGGATTTCCTCATCGCAATTTTGAGTCATCTGATGGTATGACTAGTGGCCATTCCATTTTCCTTCCAGCAAGCTTTCTCGTGAGTACCTGTCATAACTCATAACCCATGCATCTTTCTTAGTTTGTGGATGTTCTAAAATTCAGTCATTCTCGT